>PVKZ01003582.1:0-124484 GCA_004027375.1 Macroglossus sobrinus
TTTTTTTTAATCTTTCCAGAGATGAACTATTCATACATTTTAGGCTTCGTAATAAAAAATTGGTTATATGGCCACTGCTCAAAGTCTTCTATGAAGAACATGCTCAGATCCCAAATTTCTGCACTAAAGGAACACAGCAGACAATATACCTCTTACAATAGACTCATCACTCTTTTTGCTAAAGAGAAAAAGAAAAGCACTCCTTACTTTCCAGGCCTCTTCTACATTTCATGTTTGTATAAACTGATTAAAAAGGGAAAGGTGCCTAAGTTTTAAGTACTACCATTTAAAACCTTTAATACCTTATTTTCTTCCCCTGATCACTTTCGTGGTAGTAAGCAGGTTCCCCGCTTTAACCCCCAACCCCACCCCATGAATAACTAGTTCTTAATATAGTATAGTAGGATTAAGTACAAAGGTTAAGGATTCTTTCGAAGACTTTCTGGACACCAATGTCTCATAGTTTTGAGAGTTCAAAAGAAATTATGCTTTTCATTGGAATAATCTTGCATCATTTCAATTCTGGAAACAGTTTATTTTAGACATAATATTGTATAGAATTAAAATTAATTTCTTTACACTAGTGATTTTCTCTTATACATTTTCTTTAAAGTTATTAATACTTTAAGAAAATGAGTCTGGAATATAGAGAATCTATCATGTCATCTAAGGAAGACATGTGTATTACTGAGATCATTTCTACTTTGAACCAAGGATGAACTTCACTGTTTAAAAATATTTATGACCGATGTCCTGATGTTCTTGCTAATTGTGGTCCATACAGAGTATGAATGGAATGGGATAGCCCTTGTTACAAAACAGAAACTTTTAGGATAACATTTGATGACAGGTAACAGTGAAACTAGAATCGTCAATTATTTAATCATTTTTGGTGACTTGTCAATAAGAGTGTGCTAAAAGCAATAATATTAGTTTTTTTCCAGATCATCTAGAGTAAAGAGGAATGAGATTTATCAGCATGAAGGAACTATTTTAAAAGCTGTTAAAGAATTTGGTGTACAAATCTATCCAGTTTCTTAGGTGTATGCAGCATTTAGCTTTGATGTGTAGCAAAGTATCCCAAAATGGATTCCCTTAAAACATCGGTCATTTGTTAGGTCACAATTCTGGGGGTTGGTGGTTTGGGCTGGGCTCAGCTGGGCAGTTCTGCTTGTCTCACTTGGATGGATGAACTCCCGAGGTTGCAGTCACTGGGGAGTTGGCTGATTGGTGTAAGATGTCTTTGCTCAACTGTCTGGTGGATTGTGCTGGCTGTCAGTTGACGCTTGCTGTTGACTGAGCCACATGTCCCCTACAGTCTAACCCGAACTTCACGTGATATTGCACGAGTTTGTAGCAGCGAGAGAGCGCAAGCATGCCTGAGTACTTCTCAAGCCTCTGCTTATAGCACATTCACTACCATCCATTGCTAAAGCGAGTCACAAAGCCACGCCCAGTTCCAAATTGTAGAAAAAGATACTGATTCTTGATGAGGGAACCCATTTTTTTCTGACTTGTACATACATACGCATATTTGCAAACACGTTATTTATGTCATCATTAGCAGTTACTTATCAATTGGATTTTGAACAATTAGAATAAACATTATTCTTAGATGTTTATAATGAGTATTCCCAGCTCTGGCTGAAATATCAGTGATTTCCTTTACGTTTGGGTGGCGTCCCTTTTTTCCTCTTAATTTTTCTTTAAGAAACATGAAAGCTTATGATCCCCCAATAAATCTTTATTGAGCTCCTTTGCAAGCCAGGTGCTGGAGGCAGATTGAGATGTGTCCCCGTCCCCCTTCCCCCCCACCCCTGCCCGCCCCATGGTGCTTATGGGAGGCAGAGAACAGAGCAGGGAACAAAGAAATGTGCTTCTGGGAAACATGGCCTGAAGAAGGATAACGAGGTGTTAAGAAGTAAAACAATGGGGACCTGCTTAAAATTTGGGGGGCGGGAAACGATTTTGAGAAAATAGTAAACAAAGTAGTTCTATCATTCATTGTAGTTCTAATCACATGGGCCTTGGGCTGGGTGCGTATTCAGGCGTTGGGATGGAGTCTTTTTTTGTTTCCTCTTTTGAGAGAATGCCTCTTGGATGAGTAAGGGGAGGAAGCTCACCTCTAAAAAAAAAAAAAGAATACTGAGGTTTCTAGCACCCGAGACTGTTGTCTGTATTTTTAATGCCATTGGTGGTTGGTGACAGTATTTCTGCTGTTTGTCTTAGACTGGGGGATCACACTTTCTAGCATCCTCAGGAGGCTCACAGAGGCTTGGGGATTAGTGCGGTGCCAGAGGGAACCCAGCACCAGAGGACACTGAGCATGTGGCACTGTGGTCCCCTTCCCCTTCACCAGGACCACCCTTGCCCCACCTACACAGCAAGCTGGACTGGCCGAGAACTTGCCCAGAGAACTAGACCTTTTGTAGGGTGAGGTGAGGAACAGTAGCCAAAACAGAGTCGAAGACTTTTCAAGGGTTCGATGCTTTGAAAGAGGTTTTCACACCTGAGCACAAATCCAGATGTGAATGCAGAGTTGCTAATGATTGGAAAGCTGATGCAAATGGTTGGAAAGATGGAGTCAAAGCCAAGGCCACACTTGTGTTAACTCTTTGCCCCAGATCTCCGAGGTTACAGAACAAAGCAACATGGAGCACTGTATAAAAGACTCACGGTGTGGGAGAGAAGGAGCTTACACGTTTTGAGGGGCCAGTTGAGTGGTGTCTTTTTATTCTGATCTTGCCAATTCCCATCCACTCCCCAACTCCTTCTTTGCTTTCCCTCTCTGCCCCCCTTCCTAATTCCAGGGCACTCTTTGAACCACAGCTAAACAATAACTTCCTTTCAAAAACTGATCCCACTCCCTCTGGTTAGATTAAGGAATCTAAATATTACATTTGTTTAAAGAATGGGTAATGACTTAATTTCTGAAAATATTTTACTTCCATGAATAGGATAGTAGGGTACCCTAGAAGTCATTGGGATTATAATTAAAACTTTCCTTTTTGCCTAGGCTTTACCGTGTGTGTGTGTGTGCACGCGTGCATGTGCATGTGTATGCATATGTGTGTGTGTATACGTGTGTGTGTGTGTGTGTTTGGAGCCAGATTGGAAGTTTGGGGGTTGGAAACTACAGTCTAATAAAAAGGGTTATATTCCTAAAACTGGGTCTTTAAAAATATTTTGCATTCTGAGCCTTTTGTCCCTTACAAGTCCCTGCAGGGGACGAGCTTCAGAAAGTGTGCAGGCTTGTTGTTTCTCGGGCCTTTGAACTGGGCGAGGAATGTGGCTCAAGACGGAACAATGAATGAATGGCTGGTGCTTTTAGCCTCCAGCCTGAAACTCGCTGGAGGAATGTTACTGCGTCTTCAAAGCCAGCGTCCCACCAAGCCTGTATTAGAGAGCCTCTCGAAAGGCGTCTCCGCATTATGGAGTTTGCAACAAAAACCCATGCCACCCAATCCGATCAAATTCACTGGCTGCTCTTAGGTGGATTTTTAAATGACTGTCTCTTCTCTTAAGAATAAAACCCAATTCTACGATTTCACCGCTCCCTCCTCACCCCAACTGAGAAGATTTGTTTCTCACTAGATAAGGAAACTTCAGGTTATTTATTTATTTATTTATTTTTTGGTTTGGGGAATATAATTTTCCAAATGGTGTCAGGAGGGTATTTAGGAAGATAAAGAGGTCTTAGTTCCGAAGAGTTCGGAGTGGATTTCCACTATACGTTAGTCAAATTGCATTTGCTATATAAAATCAATGCATTTAAATGATCAAAGAAAACATTTGGAGTATTCTGTTTGCTGGGTTCAAGTGTAGCCAGCACCCTGCCTCATACCTTTCTTTCAGAAAATTTACCCCTTCCTGACACGTGATGGAAACCCCTGTCTTTGCTTTGGTTATTGGTTTCATGGTGCTCTTTCCTACTAAAAATGGTGAGCTATTTTAAAGTATGCTCATTATTCATTTCATGACTCCAGTATCTGAGGATGTGCTCACAAAATGCTTGTCCAATTGAAAACTTGATCATCAAATAGTTCAGGAGAGGGTTGTTGGATCAAGGATGAGGATGGCTTTAGAAAAATCTCAACCAAAAATACTACTATGCATATATTTTGAGTACCTTACACCTTTTATTTGCAAAATATTTTAAAAATCAAATTCAGATTTAACCTTTTATTCAAAATAACCAAACAAAATTACAGGAGTTCGTGCGGCTTAATATGACTTAATAAAACTTGGGTAAAATTAATTACAGTTGAATCATCCCTGTGTCTGAAATCTTTGTATATATACTTCCTCTGTTCCCCCCAATCTTCTTTTAGAGATTGACAGAAACTTTGCTTTGTTTTGACAAGATTTATTTCTCTGCTTTCAACAGTAGTTCATCAACTTTTATTCTACTTAATAGAGTTCTTCTGATGTTAATTGTAGCCTACTGATCTAGGTCATAGCAAAGCATTTTTACTGAGGCTTACAGCTATCAAAAGCAATGAGAAAATTATTTGAAAAATAATTATTGTATCATAGTTACCTCTAGTTTTAAAAAGAGGTCAGTCATTTAGTATGTGATTCATAGAGTCCCCTTCTAATTTGTCCCTGTGCCCCTTTCCTTTCTTCCTCTTGGGTCTATTGTTAATTAGCCCCTCTGCTAAACTGTGGGTAAGGTCTGGGAAGAGGAATTAAATTTAAACGAGTTCATTTTGCCAATGTGGCACTTTTTAGCTACTCTGCTAAAAAGGTACTTCGGTCTGGGAAATTGGCCCTAACTGCCAGGATATGAGACTTTTCCCCTGCATTCTGTTTCCATCCTTGATTGAGGCGGAGCCAGTTTGATGGCCAAAGTCATAGACAGTGTATTCTGGTTTATCAGCTATCAGCAATTCTTTTTAGAACACTGCTTGAAATTTCAAGGAGTAAGCTAAAACTGAGGATCCGAGCAATGCTACACAGAGGAAAAACATTTGTCATCCCTTATAGAAAACCTGACAACTCCCCATGATCTGTAATATAAATGTGTTCTGTTTTAGTTTAGATAGGACGTCAGTTTTCTTGGCCCTGAATAGTCATTTGACATTTATGCTACTTTCTAAAACTGGACATTTATGCTGGTTTCCAATGGGTATGGGACTGGTATTGACTTGAGAGGCTGTTTTCTCTCTGCCAGCATGGTTGACGAGGTTCGAATGTGTAGTCCAGTGAGTCTGGCATTTGGTAGATACTGTTTGTTGTAAATACTGAGTGAATGAATGTGGGACCATATGTTTATAAACCACTGTGGGAAATATGCCAGCACCATTTTTTTTTTTATCTGTAGACCAGAATCATACTGTATTCAGGACAGAGTTGTTTTTTTGTTTGTTTGTTTTTTAAACTAATCCGCCTGACAGTTGGTGGCTACTTTTTGTCTTAAAATTTTCCATTCATTTTATAATCCCACAATTTTGAGTTAACTTTTTCTTTAATTAATTACCAAACCTGGAAATTTGAAGAAATCTTAACTGGTCATGAAGATAGTGGATGGGGGGGGGGGGGATTGCCAGAAACTCAAAATATTTGTAGACCAGACATAAGAGAATGTTCTGGTTAACTAATGCCACAGGGAGTTAATGGGTTTCTGCTGAGTGCCAGACACTCAGTTCTTGCATTACACATGTAAAGAAAACAAACAAATTTCAGGCTCTTGCAGACTTTCCTTTCTTGAGGACAGGTTGAGTGAGACAACTACAAAGGACCAGCTTCCCCAGGGGACAAAGGAGACCCACTGCGAAAAGTAAGCAAAGAGTTTTGGCTCCTTTTATGAACTTGAGAGACTGACGATGTTGATTTGTACACAGAGTTTTGCCATGTAACTCCTGGTGTCCTTTTGCCCAGATGCAAGTATATCGGTGACACTCCCAGTGGCTTATCAGTCATGACTGAGGTTATCTTGTTACTCACAAATGGAGCAAAGTCAGATTTTTCTGATGTAATAGGGCAGGATGCGAAAGAGAAGGAGGAGTTGAAATGGGTGTGAGTCTGCTTGGGAGTGATTGTCTTAAGTGAAAGGCATGATCTGGAACAGGCAACAGCTAGGGAAGGGTGTGAGGGGAGTACACTATGTATCTCCAGGAGGCCCTGGAAAAGACTGGGACGGGCCACACGTGTTGCCACTGATGCGTATTGGGTCGTGTGTGTGTGTGTGTGTTGGTGTCATGAATCGTAGTTTTTTTTTGTGAGTGTGTATTGGACATTAGTAATTTTCACTGGGTGTTAAAAATTTTCTTTTTAATACCATTATGCAAAACTGATCATGTGTGTATACTAACCCTTTTCTGAAGTTTTGCCTGAAGTTTCTGTTAAAAGACTATTTAATATGTTTGCTTTTCTCTACCTTTCTTCTTTCTACAAAGCGTTTGGGAGGAGATACCAATGTTTTGAAACAAATTCATTTAAAAAGCCATTATTTTGATATTACATTATTTTGATTTTACCGGTAAGGCTCTTTGGCATATCTCTATTCGATCTATACCTCACAAGAGGAAATCTCACAATTGTGAGGTAACTTTTACTAGTGGTTAACAGCCCTTATGCTGAGGTAGTTCCTTCGCAGCTAACTTCAATCTGTCACTCTCAAGTGAGAGCATCTCCCTCATTCAGATTTTAGTTGTGGAGACAAGTGATGGCCCCTGTCCTTTATTTTTTTTTTTAATTGAGGATATAAATTATATTTTTTCTCAGAAGATTTAAATTTGTATAAGACAAAAATCTAAGGCACAGTAGGATTCTAAAAGCGAATTGAAAATAAAAACACAATGAATGTATTCAAATGTGCCGAAGATGACACAAGAAATCACAACAGCCTTGGCACCGTTACTAATCAGTTTGCTAAAGAGGAAATAAGACTGGAAAGGAATTTGAACATAAATTCTTAAGAGAAAATAGCCATAAACATAAAATGTTTCATAAGTGATTAGACAGTGCTAATTAAACAGAATATGAATTTCTGGGTTTCAAACATAATATATACTCATTTGCTGACATTTAATTATAGAGTCAATTTCCTCTGAAGGAAATTTGCATCCAACTTTTTAAAAATAAAAGAAACAGTAATTCATCAAATACAATTTACAGTTTAGGATTCTTTAAAGTGGCCAGGAGATTTAAAGGTGTTTGAAAACCATTTAGAGAGCAGAATACATGAATATTTGTATAATTACCTACACTTCTTTTATCAATTCATTTTTAATTGAGTAGTTTGTTTTTTTAATTATTTCTTTTCTCTCTGACACTACAAAATGTTCCAAGATCACCTTATTAATTTCCTGCCCCAGTTCTGGAATCATCTGCTTTTCCAAGGAGTCCTGGTTCTTCCTTTCTTTGGGGAACTGCATTAGAAACCAGGATCTTGGCACTAAATGTATTTGTTGCTATTGAGATACTATTTCTTTTTTGCTCTCTTGGCTTCCAGAGCAAGGAAATGTATGTGTTTATACTAATCCTTATGTACAGACATGTCTATAAATATTTCTGTATGTGACTATCTATATACTAAGCTAAGCATGAGTTTATACTGATATCTCCTAACTCGAATCGATTTCCAAATGGATCATTGTGGCCTCTCCCTGGCTTATCTGTCACCTCCCACACGGACAGTGAGAAACCTGGCCGTCACCGTCCTCCATCCATTTACTTACTTGTTCAGTTCTACTACATGTATGTACATAGTGGTGTCCGAGTTATCAACTCATGTCCCTATAGGGAATATTTTATTAACTAGAGTACAGTGCTTACCTATAGTTTCCTTTGCCTTTATCTTATAGATTCACCTCATTTCCAAAGTTACTTAGGTCAGCACCTTATCCCCCCACCCCATGCAATGAGGTTTTTGCATGCATTAGTAACACCTTTAGATTCTTCTGTCACATTGTGCATTCTGCCTGGGATAAGTGACCTCTTAAGCAATGTTTTAAAAATCATACATGAAGGTTTACTCTTTATGTCAAGTTCTGAGGGTCTCGACAAATGCTTACTGTTGACAAATGCTTAATGTTACCAATACAGTATCATGCAGAATAGTTTCACTGCCCTAAAAATCTCCTGTGCTTCTCTATTCAACTCTCCCTCCCTCTCCCCAATCCCTGGCAACCACTCATCTGCCCATCTAGGTAGTTTTGCCTCTTCCAGAATGTCATATAATTAGAATCATGTAATAGGTACAATGATCTAGTTGGCTTCTTTAACTTAGCAGTATGCACTTAAGATTCATCCGCATCTTTTTGGTGGTTTGATAGCTCATTTCTCTTTATCGCTAAATAAGATTCTCTTGCGTGGAGGTCTCACCATGTGGTTATCCAGCCCACCGACCTTGGGATATTTTGCTGCATGTGTTTGAAGACCTTTGTGAAGTCAGCTCTCAGCTTTTCCTTACTATTAATTATTTTCAGATTTTACTCATCATTCCAATTTCCCAAAGCTTCAATCAATTTTGTGGTTCTTTCCAAAACCTGTAAAGGGTTCCACATTGTTTTTCCTGCCCAGAATTGGCCAATATTTTGTAGTAGAATGTTTCAGATGAACCCAAGATACAGTTAGAGATTTGCTTCCTGATTTCTCCGTGTTCTCCCCATTTTAATCAGTGTTTGTTTGTTCAATGACAGCAAGACATTATAGATTGGAACCATGTTAGAGACACCGTGATCATCGGAGCCTTCATAAGTTCTCTTCCTTGAAGGTCGTAGCTATTTGGTTTTTTTGAATGGAGTTGTTTGAAACCTTCTACTGGTAGTCTTTTTTTTTTTTTTTAATTACTTTATAATTTGGCCTCAGTATATTTATGATATTTATGAAAATTTCACTTTTTTTTTCCTTGCAATAATTGATTCCCAGGTCTCAGGGAATGAAGTCAATGTGAGCTTGGTCATCATCAGTTCTGAACTGGCCAGCCTCTTCCGCCTGGTCTGGCATAGTGGGGTTCACATGAGGCTGTCGCACGGTGTATCCCTGTCTGGATTGGTAGGCTAGGGACAGGCTTTCCTTGCTGGACTGCAGGGACTTGTCCCTGGGCTTATGAAGGAACACTCCATGGTGAATCAGCCATATCACCTTTGTATGAAAAAAGGCAGCTACTTAGCGATTGGCTAAAAGGGGCTTGATGATCATATTTACACACACTCTTTCAACACTCAACACATTTTTTGAGCATTTACTGCATGCAGGTTATAATCAACTTTAACTCTGCTCTTCTGGGCTGGGTGCCATTGACCAAGGTGAGACCTCTTTCTGCACCCGCCCCCCTACAGTGGATGTGCCTTGGGACAGATAATCATAAGAGGGAATGATAACGGGGCCATAAAGGCACAGAGATTTTGTTCAAATACTAGGACACAAAAGAAAGATAATAAAAATCCCAGGCCATTTATGCTCCTTCATGCCATTCTCCCCCCCGCCCCCCATTTAAAAACACAGACATTGATATTCTCTCTCTCTCTCTCTCTCTCTCTTTGAAATTGTCTCAGCTTGTTGTGTAATTCTGGCAATAGAATTCCTGACATACTAGATCATAAAGATTACAGTGAGGCATCTTTCATACCTCTATGTGTGTGTTTTCTCCATATATTTAACCTTGGGTTACATGTGTAATTTTTCAAACACATTCCCTTATAATCAGTTTTGTTGTCTGTACTTGTTGACTGTGAAAGCCTCTGGAAAAGTTGCTTAAAATACAGGGCCCAGGGGTTTCTTTATATATGTCTTTTCCACCAGAATGAATCTCTGGATAAAAGTTGCTTTAAAAATTAATTGACCTGAAACAAATTGTACACATTCTTTTGTGAACCATATATTAAAAATAGAAATATATATCTGCCGATGGCCTTTATTTCAAAATTTCCAGAAATATCCAAATTGAGTTTCTTAGGTCACAGACCAGAGACGTTTACAGCATCCCCCATGGAATTTCTGGGGATGCTTGATTTTGCACATCCCAGGATTGTCACTTAAGTCTAAAGGGATGGGTGTGACTGGACCGTATTTGCAGTTAGAGAGTTAGCAACCCTCCAGAGTACATATGCTGGGCTATTTATGAAGCAACTTCAGCTGACAGCTGAAGATCAGAGGATTCTATTTTAGAAAGTATCCTAAATGTGAGGTTCTGTAGTTTAAAAAAATAAAAATTAGTGTCCTACAGATAAGAATAGTTAAAACAGGAAGCAGTGATAATTTATTGCTTCCTGTAGAAGTAGTCTTATCAGAATGATAAGCTTTAGGTTTCAGTTCTGCTTTTCTGATCCCAAGATTTCTTTTCTTGTAATCAGCTTCTATAAGAGGATTAAAAAACTTTTTCTAAATCAATGTGGGGGAAAGGGAAAGAGAATTTACTAGCATCATTTTCCTGTCTTGATAAGATTCTCTCACTTCCTGCCACTCAGCAGTATTTGATCAACTAAGAGAAATACTGTTTACTACTGTTTGCTCATTGCATATCTATTGTATGTGTACATATAGTATTTATCCTCTGTATAGTGTCATGTAAGGCTGAGTCGACTATTGAGAGGTCCAACGATAGAGTAGAACCAGCATGGACAGAAAAGAGATGTGAATTTTATTCCCAAGTTTTATTCCCAGTTCTTGGGATCCATCATTCTTTGACCTCATTTTCTACTCCATAAAATTGGAGGTAGTAATAGTTCCCCAATCTCTCAGTGTTGTTCTGAGGATCAAGTGAGAGAATAAATGGAAGTACAGTTGCCAACTAGGAATTGCCTTTTGAACCTAAGTTTGTGGTGAGTTGAGTTAAAAATGACCACTCCCCTTTCACCCCTAGAACACAAGGGTGCTTTTGGTTTATGTCCCCTCCTTATTAAAAATAGTTTTCAAAATTCAGTCGGCTTTCTAGATTTCTTGGCTGGAAGAGTGTGTTAGGATCGAGTGCCTGAAACAACACATCACCACTGACCCTCTAGTTCAGATATTTGTTTCATGAAGTATGAGTGTCATACGGTTAAAGTCCATGAAATTGGTTGTATTTATTGGCTTGGCATAGAAAAAACAAAGTATGACATGTGGGCTAAATTATTTTATAAGCTTTAAGTATAAATCAGGATTACAGACTGAAACGTATTTATTAAATTTTAAAGGGAGGTATGTACATGCATTTTATAGTTCCTGTGGATTTAATTATACACTGAACATGGAAAATAAAAGTATTGCTAGGTGGCACTGAGTGTTTTCGTCAACAAAATTCTTGTTGATATATATCTCAACTCTTGAGTGTCAGCAGCCTTTGCCAGAGGGATCTGGGGTTGTGTGCTGTGTGGGGGCAGAAGGGACAATGCCTCAAAGAGATGGGTAAAGGAAAGACAGCTGCACGACTCTGTACTTAGTAAGGGAACTCGATTGACTCTTTTGAGTCTGGTCATTGAATCTAATGGATGCGATTTTCTTGTCCCAAAGAAAGGATGCTTTGGAGAGTGAGAACTAGCTAAATCTTCTCCTGCTTCTTCGTTCTTGCTGTTCTAGAATGACTTATGATGTTGGTAGTGTTGGATGCATTGCGATTTAAAGGTTACTGTGTTTTTATGGATGAGAGTGGGTCTTACGATGTGAGCTCGTTCTTCGACAGACTTGTGTTTGTCAAGGTCACGGGTTTGTGGGAAGGATACTGACGATAGGGTACACATGGCTATCGAAGAGTTCACAGCTGGCCCCCTTTCCTGCGCTCGAGGGCCAGTTATCCAGAACAATAACTATACAGTGGCTCACTAGGCTCATTTATGTTCCAGAATTATTTTAGAGCACTTAGTCTTATCGATCAAGGATGAAGAAAATAGAGAACAAGAAGGACAAGGGGGTAGGTGGGTAGAGGGGTAAAATTCCTCTGGCAGTTTCATAGAGCGCCATTGACCACAGTCAGTGATGTATCATTACCCAGGGGTCAGCAGTTAGAATTTCAGTTATCTTGTTTTTTGTTTTCCATGGAGAGAGGACTGTGTAAACTGTTGTATGAGTCTCGAATTTATTAAGAAAAATATTAGGGCTGAAAGTGCCCTTAAAGCTGATCAAACTTAAAATGTTCACAGATTAACCCAGACCCAGAAAAGTTACGTAACTTGCTTAAGGTGATAACAACTATTTCACAGTGGAGTTGGCAAAACAAAAACAAAAAAACCGATCCAGCTTGATGCTACATTACATGAAGATGTACATGTCTTACGTGCATGCGCGCGCACACACACACACACATACATATATCATATTTACATATATGTGTTTACAGAGTATAACAGTTTTAATTGTCCTTGCATTCGTTCCTCAAACATTTGTAATTAGGGAATAAGACATGGTTTCTACACTCATGGAGTTTACATTCTAGTGGGAGAAACAGACAACAAACATAAAAACATTTCAGATAGTGGTAAGTACTCTTAGGAAACATCAAGCAGTTTAGAGGGCTTTATGCAAAATGCAGAATCATAAATTTATTCAAGAATCTAAGTGGACCACTCTCAATTTAGTTTTAATTTATTGTTTTTGAAGTTTTTTTTTTTTAATTCTACTGGGCAAGAAGCTTTCTGATTTTCAAAGATGTTTGGCAAAAAAAAATTGTGACTTATGAGTATAATTAAAGGATTTAAATGATAGCTTATTAAATGAAGCTTCCTCTTTTATATGTAGAGAGTTTGATTATTAGCCCTACTTGAAAGTAATTTATGAACACTGGTAATTAACTGCCTGTATCTATGAATTTAGTCAACCCTAACCATAAAGTTTTAAAAATTCATTTATGATGCTAGGACTTTATTAGTGCTCATTTTCAACTTCCTGTTTTCTGTCTGGGAGAGGAGTGGACTTCCTAACACCCACAGTGCTCATTATATAGCAAAGCAGCGAAACTCTAATGCTTTATTTTGTATGACTCGAAAGGCCATACCTTATATAACAGGAAAGCACTCAATGAATGATAGGTCCTAAATAAGATAATGTATGCTTTTTATCAGCTAATGGCCTAAGTTCATTTAGAAAAGTTGGGGTACTCTATTTCTTTGGTTTATGACTTATTTTTATATGTACCTGTTTTCCTAGAATCATAGATACAAAGTTTTTTAGAGATAATGACAAGAGGAGTCTTCCTTCATTATCTTCTTTGTCTCCACTAAAATGATAGCTCTGTCAAACTACAGTTCACCCTTCAAAGACTCAAGGATTAGGGGTGCTAGCCACCTCACAGTGCAATCGAAAGTCTGCCTTTGTGGTTTCATGGGGTGGTAGAGGCCCACGTGGCTTTGGTCTAACATTAGAACTTCTTGAAGACACTCTGGACAGTCATGCTTGAGCTTCCTTTTCTTTGTTGCTCACCTACCATTTGAACTTGGACTGTCCTGACATTAGTGTCCATGGCCTGCGTTGCCAGTGACCGTCTTTGGCTGGGCAGTGGCTGGTGTTCTTAGTTGTCTTCAGTTTCATTGTCTGCTCATAACTCTTTTCTGGCTCCGCTCAGTGGATTACAATCTCTTGCTTGTCTTCTGTGCTTGAAGCCGCGTAGTTGTGGGCTTGTGGTCACGGAGTGAGTTGGTGGTGGTGGCAGCATTGAATTAGGAGCATTCTAGTTCCAGTTTCTAGGTTATGATGGTCTCTTCAGTTGCATTAACAATGCTGAAATGTATTGAATATAGTTACATAAAATACACAGAATGGGAGTGGGCCTGTTGTGCAGACAAGAGTTATGGTATCGTTAGAGACTAGATCATAGAAGACACCATCTGTCCTGCCTCAGTCGGCCTGATGACTTTAAAGAAGAATAAAGATCTTGATAAGTCTCTCAGGGCATCCCAATTGGTTTAGTAACAGCCAGAGCTTAGTTTCCAATGGATTTAAGGTCAGCAAACACAGAGAAAGGCTCGAGGCAGTTTACCAAGCCAATCATCATGCTCGTGTCTTTGATTTGCCCTTTTGGCTTTGCTGTGGTTTGTTTTCATCTTATCCATGATTATCTATCTGCTTATTATGTTCATTATTAATTCGTTATTTTGTAAAATACATTTGTACCAATGCAACTAATATATGTCCATTCGCTCATTCCACAAATAGTTACTGTTGGGTACCTACTGTGTGCCCAGATACTGTGTTGGAAAACGGAGCTTCTGTAGTGAATCAGGAGGAGTTATAGGTTTCTGTTCCCATGGGATATAAATTATTCTAATGGAAGCAACAAGTGAAAACCAAGTGACCAAACATAATATAATTTCAGAGAGTAAGAGCTACAAAGGAAATTAAGTCATATGAAGTGGTAAAGAAGCAGGGGTAAGGTGAGCTGTTTTTGATTAGGGGAGTCCTAAAGGATGCAGCATTTGAGCGGAGACCAAAATGAGGTGAGAGAAAGGTGTGTGACAAGCTGCTGGTGACATCTTCTCGCTGGAGGCGGCAGATGCAGTCACAATGAGAACAATGCTCACAAGTTCTGCTCTATCCAGAGCAGCAGAGAGATGGGTAGAAGGTGAGGACCCAGTCTTGGAGGGCTTGTTGAAAGAACTTGGTAAGTGGTTTGGATATCGTCTGAAGCATGATGGAAGCCCACTAAGAGGTTAGCATATGTGTCAGGACCACCCAACATCCTCCCAAGTTTTATATTGTAGAGACTTGGAATTCTTCTGTAGGATCCCTTACTCCCCATGCCTTCACCTTTGATTGAGTCCATCAGCTGGGACCTCTTAGATATGAACTAAAGCCACCTCTGACCTAGATCTTCATAGATTGATTCCCAGCATCACCCAGGCATATTTTAGGGGTGCCTCAAGGAGATTGCTTCTTTAGTCTTGGCCCAAGAGCATATTGCCCAAGTCCCTACGATGCCCAGTTTAATCCCAGTTCCGGGCCTCTCTGGACACTTGGCCACCCACCTGCTGATCATTAACACATTCGTTGCAAGACACACTTAATCTGTATTCTTTAAAGCCAGATCGCAACTCTTCTGCAGTGAATGGCAAAGGCCCTCCCTTCTGGGATAGGAGATGTGATTTCAGCCTCTAACAAGCATTCTAGCTGTAACTAATTTAACCCAGTTTTTATATGTCTTGATTTGGTCAGTTTTGTTTTGGAATCCGTGTCACCTGACATGACCCGTTCCCATATTGGCCCTATTCGAGCTTGTACTTATTTCTGCACTCTTTTTATCTTAAGTGGTTTTTAGGTTATGAGATCCAAATTTAGACTTGCTGATAACACTTGGCTGCCAGTTGACTGGCACAGAGTGGAAGTCTGTATGTTTTAGGAAGTACAGTATTAGGTCATTTTAATCCTTTAATCTTCCTGCATGCTAGATACTAGTCCCTCTAACACCTACATTTCAGAGCCTTTTTTCTGTGACGTTTAAAACCTATAATGGAAACATATGGGACGAATCAGGTAGAGCATGTTAGCTTTGATTTTTATTGCTTTTTAAAAACTGGATTTTACCTACTTCCTGGAAAATGGAATGTTTAGGGATGTTTTTGATATGCCATTTGTTTTAAGGTGTTAATTCTGTGATCATCCTTCTTTTGAGTTGCTCTGGACAGCTGGCCCTAGTGGTTTCATGGGGACATGCTAGTGGGTTGATGAAAATCTAAATAGGTGGGTGTTGGCAGGGGGAGGGTGGTGTTGAGAGAGTGAACTTCATCGTCTGGGTTCCTGCCATTTTTAGGATTTAGTAGGGAAGTCGAAGCTCTAAAACTCTTCACTAATAAACTAACCACTTCTAAACTCTCTCCTAGCTTATTATCTCTATATATTTAATACCAGGGACTTGTCCTCCATCAGTTTTAGTCAATGTTGAACATGTACATTTTATCAAAGATGCAGGATTTCACGAAGGCAGTAAAAGTGAAGTTGAAGAACTTCAGGGGTTCACATGTAGTCAATGACAAGTCAGGATCTGGCAGAAATAGATGAATTGAATGTTGAAGAAGCCAGATAAATGACTCCTTTCACACTCCCAATGTGCACAATAAAAATAGATGATCAAGAGAGCCCCTTGGGGAAATCGATAGAGACTGACTATATCTACAGAAGTATGGACATATTTTTATGATTGTTCTATGAAAACCAAAGAAGGCAAAGATAAAACATGAACGAAAAGTAATCCAGAAAATGAACAGTTGATCACACTTTGTTCTAAGACTTTGCCAGTAGAGTTAACTAAAACATTTGGATAAACATAGGGTAAAATCACTTTTTCCCCTCATATATTTTAATTTCAATATTTCCAATACATTTATTTTCAAACATGAAACTTCATTTAAACTCTTTTTTTTTTAACTATCAAAAATGGGTCCCTGTTTTAAGTGTATTTTACTTTTTGAAGTGGTCTTTTTCTGGTACCGGTTATGTTCATTTGATACAGACATCTACATGTTGTAGTAAAGCCAGCTTAGGCAGCTGATCAGTGCCTGGTCCGATATATGATAGTGTCATTTATGTACAGAGATAATGCTGGGATCACCACCAGCATTATAGTGACCTGCTTTAACTCCTTTTTTTTGAGGATCCATAACTCCATCCTCATTTATCCTTTTTCCCAGTCTTTATGAACTTTCCATGATAATTTAAAAATCCATATTTTAAAATCTGATTCTTTGTCACATATCCTTTCTTATTGCCAAAGGAATGCACACTTTTATTAGTGCAGTAAAGGCAAAAGTGAAATATTATTTAGAGAATCTGGTCTGGGGAGAAATCATAAAACTTCTTTTAAGATGGAATAGACTTGGTCTTGGGTTATGTGCTGTTAGGTTTATTCATGCTTCCCATTTTTCATGATTTGGTATGAACTAGACTTATTTGTAAGGATTTTCATTTTATTAGTATTTGGAGTCCATTTAATGTACAACATTGATGCAAATGCAGTTTGAAGCCCTGATTACAAAGTGGTTGACCCACAGATAATCACATTATGTAGCCTATAGTAGTACCATGAGATTCATTGCTGGTATTGACAGCAAGGGAAGGAGTAGCTTCAGCATTGCCAAGGAGAAATTTGAATCAGAAGTCAAAGTTTTTGTGAATGGAAGATTTATATGGGGTCTCTTTTGATGGCATTTAAATAAGTTGATTAGGAATTATTGTGAGGCTAATGATCATTCCAGATGGAATAAAACTTGTATCATAAAAACCCAAAGGGAAAGACCACACAAACGTTGACACATTGGCCATTGCAAATTAAATGCCCTTGTGATCTAATATTTTGGATTGCTGATGCTAGAGAAGGAGAAAACTTTATCTGCTGCTGTTTTGCTTTTGGAAAGCAGATGGCATCTTTTAAAAAATACCCTTGAAATTTAAGCTCTTTGGGCTGCTCATTTCATTTTCATGTTGGCATTCAAAGAAGGCAACCACCAGAATCTGAGATGTGGCATCTATGGCACTTTTTGTGGATTTTGTTTGTGATATTTTTGTCATAAATGTAGACAGTAGCCTTCCCAGAGAGACTTAATACAGGATTCTCAGAATCTTGCATAATTTCAGGACTGAAGAAACCACAACATGGTATAAAAAGAAACCCCCCCAACATCTAGTGATTTGAATAAAAAAGAACCCAAAATAAGATGGTATGAGAAATGTTGAGGGACTGGTTAATTAAAACTAACGAAACCCTCTACTGTGAGACCCTCAGCGATGCATTCTTTTGTTCCTTACACTAACAAGCTTTCCTTTTCGAGATTGAAGGTGAGTTTGAGCATATTTTTTCCCTCCTTTTATCTTTCCATTCAGAAAATTACTGTATAGTTTTTACTATAAAAGCATTTAAAAGAAGATAATGACACAGAATGTTCTGGAGTCGGTTTTTCTTGTGAATAATCAAAATGGTATCATATTTTGTAAGAAGAACAAATATCTATTTATACTTTGGCAAACCACTTATTTACCTAGTTTCTTTACCCGATTCCTTGTTGTGTTTGTCGGGTTGTTACTCTGAGCTAATCTGGTTTTGATGTTCAGTCCCTTTGGTATTCTTATCCCTGATTTCCAATGAAAATGGAGTTGTGCTCACTTTATACTCACTCAGAAGTTGACAAACTAGAGCCTATGACCCAAAATCTGGCTGTCACCTGTTTCTGTAGCTTTATGGGGACATGGCTACATCCATTTCTTTATCTAACACCAGTGGCCACTTCTGAGTTATAATAGCAGAGTTAAGTCATTGTAACAGAGATTGTAGGTCGAGGTGGTAGGTGATTTTTTACTCTTTATCTTTTTTTTTTTTAACGTTTTTATAGCCTCATGGCATTGTATATGGTTATATCACATGAGGCACGAGTTACGTGTCATTGTACAGTGTGACATATGTAATGACTTTCCAAAGAATTCTAGGCAGTGGTTCTAAGTCTGGATGGCACATTCAAATGGTATTTACATTCACTAAGAGTAAGGTTTTGAAGCCTAACTGAATTAATCAAATCAAATTCGAATCTTAAGTTTTTCTGGAAAATAATGATTGCCATGAAGAAAGTGAACCTCAGGGAGTTTTCTGATTTGTATCTGGAGGTCTTTTGTGATGAGCAAGGACTATCTGGATGTAGGGCCACAGGTCAGCCCTGCGTATCAATTAGACATTTTAGCCTCGTCTTACGTGCTCTTTGGATAATCGGAACGGAGTGCCTGTGCAATCTAGTAACCACGAGTCTTTGCGGAAAATAATGAGAAACCATCATTTTCCTATAGTGTGTGATGGAAAGTAATGTCACACGGCAACCTCTGTTATTCGTGACTATGCTTCTGGCTCTGTCATAATTTCCAAATTACATTTATGAGACATCTTTCAAGTTTCAAGATTTACGGTTTCTAGCTTAACTTGGTCAGAAAACTCTTCCTTTAGATCCCTTGAATTTGGAGCATTTCAGATTTGTTGACGAACCTGTAAAATCTGAGTTCTCTTCAAATTTCAGAACCTGTATCATGTATAATTTAGGATTCTTGGTGGGAAGAAACCTCTTCGAAACCTCAACTAGCTTTTATTCGCTATAAGGTTTGATAAGAAGCAAAACTTTGTCACTGAATGACAGTTGAGTGTGCAGACAGTGGCCAGAAAGAATTACACAGGAAAAAGTACCAGGGGTTATAAAAATTGATAATTTTCCAGGCTTTTCTGAGGTGTAGCTCTGGGTGACTGGTTTAGAATGACTTCGTAAAGCCCCCAAACCGTGGGGCTATGTTCACACAGACAGTGATATAAATAGCGCCCCCTGTGGTTGCGCTGTGAAACCTCAGTTATGACAAAAGCCAAATTTAATTCCAAAACGCATTCCAGAGTAATTACGTTGCTGTTGTAGTTCACTGATCGGGAGAGTTGGATTTTATTGCCCTGCTTTGTTCGGCTCATTAAAACGACTAGTTCAGAACTGGGATTGTCCCTTCACATTCCTGCCCGCAGCGAGTTAGGTGGTGGGGTCGCTTGCTCTAGAGCCCGGCTCGATTTCCAAGTTCAGCTTCACATCGTGAGCCAGCAGCGAAACCTAGAAGGATTGGTTTTCATGCAAGCAGCGTGGAAAACCTCGGCGAGTCCCGAGTCTGCTGAAACGCACATGTGTGCGCCTGCTTCTCCGAGGAGACCAGAGTCGCAGGGTTAGGTTTCACAGAACAACTTTGTACAAAATTGGCTTCAGTGTAGCATCGTGCGTATTTGCTTCCAAGGCTTCTAGTGACGGTAAAAGACAGCACCTTGGACGTCAGACAGCTTGGATGGCAGCTTCCCAAGCTTTGTTCTTGCGATATCTTTTCAGCAAGGAATCGTTTGGTATCTGAGAATAGTACAGATTTCAGCTGAAAACAAAACAAAACAAAAGCCAACTCTTTTCCTTGCTGGCTTCATAGGAGAGTGGGCAGAAGAGTGTGCTGGAGGGATTAACCATTTAGCCACGCGTATGCACGAACATAAGTGGGTTCCTTCATACGTGCCCGAATCCCGACCAGCTGTGTCCTTGTTCATTTGTCACAGGGGTGAGGGTTTTCCTCTGACGTCGAGCCATTCCAGATGGACGAGAGTGTAAATGCCAGGTTGCATTTTTAGGGGCTTACTAATGGAGCCATAGAAGATTAAGAGGGGGAGCGAAGTATGACTGTGAATATTTGTAGGGAAGTATGGACCGGACACCATTAGATTTGCCATTCCTGGGATCCTCTTCTATTGATATTTTATAAACTAATGGGATATTTTCAGCTCTTCCAAGGAATAGAAAGAAGATTCTTAGTGTCACCTTTTGTTGAAATAATACTTCAGGCAGCCTTTTATTGATTTTAAAATTAATTTTTAATTTTGTTTTAGGGCAAAAGATAACCCCAACCAATGCAAAAAAAAAAAAACCCACCTAAATTTAATTTATGTACATAAAAAATAACTTTTGTTTGGAGAGCTTATTTTATGCCTGATTTTTTTTTTCATCTAAGCCTATATACATGTTTTCACAGAATTCTAGGAGACAAAGCATTTCAGCATATTTTCATGACTTTGTTATTTGTAGAGCTGGTGACACTTTTGTGTTTCTTGTGACTTTTGATTCTCCTGTATTTTCTCTAATGTAAAGCAAACACCATGTCTTAAAGGACCTCCCAAACGTAGTTTTTATCTATCTGTGCATGACTTTGAAAAAAAGTAGGTTTCTATATTGTTGTTCCTTTAGTTTTAAATACATTTGAAAATATAGATCTGCTGTGATCATAATAGCTCTTCTCTGCTCGTGTGACATTCATTCATCCCCAGTGAAGAAATACATTTCTCTGCAAATCAACATTTGACTAGATAATAGGAAGTGCTCCAGAGTTCTGGAATGCCACTTGCTTCAGCTGCTGTTTGGTATGGTTAATGGCTCAGGACATTTGCCAGCTGCCATGGTTTGCTGGCTGTGTCAACCCATTGTGACTTCAGACTCGAGAAGCTGGTACTTATTTGCCCCCTTTGTAATGGCAGGTCCTGTGTTTAGAAGTTCATTGGTTCCAGACCTCCATAAAAGTTTTCTCTGGACAAAATGTTTTGCTTTGTAGAGGGAACTTTTTCATTGACCAATATGGCATTGTAAAAATACAGCAGCTGTATCTCACATTTATAACTCGGAATTTGGATTTGACTTTCAAAACCACATGGATGCCTAATGAATATTACTTGATAGTTGTGATTTTTATTTGTGCTTTGAGCCTTGTGTAATATTCTTTTTTTTCCTCTCTCTGAAATAAGCAGATTTGGATATTATGGCTTATTTTTTCATTATCCCCCATTGGGCCTCTGTGAGTCATATTCTGGGCATAAACAGAAATAAATGTATAATTGCTCAGCCTCTCTTCGTCCACAATTACTAGATAAAATAATTTGTCATGTGCACTGAGCATCTTTACTAAAGGAATGTGCAAACATATCTTTAAAGACAATCCTTGTATCTAGCTATAGACCCTCAAAAATTCCACTTCCTTGGATATTTTAGGAATATTAGATTGGATTGTATCCTGTCTGGCTAATTACAAGGTTGTTACCATTTGCATCTGATAATTTAACTTTATCTCTTCTCTGACACCTTTTATTTATTTATTTTTTTTACACTCTAAAAATATTATGCTCTTATGTTTCATCTCTGTATTTCTGGCAATATATAATTTATGTACATAAAGATATCTTAGAAAACATCATGTATCATCACACCCTTTTGGAAACCAAGAAAGGAATCAAAGCAATAGTCTGATTCATTATAATTATTTCTGTATTACATCAGAGTTTAACCACATTATGATGTTGGGAGGAGATGATCCATACTCTCAAGGTTAGTTTTTTGTTGGATTAGTGTTTTAATGTTTGAAGGTAACAATAAAAATAGTTATTGATATGGGGCCACCCAGTTTTCTAAGCCTAAATATCAATAATGATGCTGACAAATATTTATGGGTGGCACTAATTGATGGGGAGAAGGTATTCAGGTAAAGGGAGAAAAGCTGGAGGGAGGGAAGTAGGGGATAAAGGGACAGAGTGCCTCCCCACCCCGCCCCCTAATTGCATTCAGTATCATCCAGGCTTAGAGCCACTCAAGTTCAAGTGGTGAAAACTTTTTGGGTTAGGTTGATTTGTTAAACCAGTTGTATCCTATACCTTACAATAGAGAACATAGACTCAAGCCAGATACCCTGTTAAAAGTTAGGGATGCATTTTAGAGTTTTCATTGGACAGAGATAATGAACACAATTACAGCTCTCCATTGGAGCCATTCGGATCAGCTGCCACCAGCTGGAATAATGTGCATCACTCAGCTCTGTTTATATGTAAACTGTATACTATCTTAAAGCTGATGTCATTGTTTTCCCCTTCTCAGAGCACAGCCTGTTTTGATCTACAGAGGGAATATTTGTAAAAAGTGGACGTCTGAGAATGCAAACAATTGAGGAGGGGAGATGTGGCTGTGTGGGATTGACTTTTAATCTCCTGTTCTTCCCTGGCTTCTGATGTCAAAGGACTCTACCTATTATGGTGCATGGCTTATGACTCTCTAAGGGTTTTTGTTCTGGGTTTTATTTTGGCTTTCCAAATAAAGGATGGAAGGGCTGAAGGAAAAGTCTTCCAGTAAAAATATTTCCTGAGTGTACTAGATCTTGCACTCCATGGGAGCCGTGGGCCAGAACAGCTACCGTCGTGGGGGAAAAGGGTTTCTATTTTATGAGACCAACAAATGTCCTGCCTCCTATTTACTCTGCAGCTCTGTTTGTGTGTGTGTTGAATCTATTGATTACACCTCGTTGATTGCATCTACTACTGTCTAGACTCTTCAAGAAGCAAGAGGCTTCATATTTAGTGTTTTTTACGGGAGGGCAAAAAATAAGGTACAAAAGTGTGTTTTTATGATGGCAATCTCTTTTGCAGACGGTTTTCCAGAAGTAAAGGTGTTTCTGATATCCAGGTGCCTATTATGTAAAATATTGTTTTAGCTAAGTTAGTTCAGGTTTGTCAGAATGGCATTTCACTGTGTAATTTCTCATTACCCTTTGTAAACATGAAGCTTGCCCCCTGTTTCCTGTTAGAAAAATAACTTTGTGTATGCCAGGGCCCTGCATTTAGATGAGAGGCTTGACAGCACTTCTGCCCACACTTTTCATGGTGTCCTCTAGAAATTTGTGGTCAAGAGCATGGATTTTGAATCACAATTGCCACATTTACTAGCTTTGTGATCTTGAAGGATTTACTTATCCTTTCTGAACCTGTTTCCTCATCTTTAAACAGGAATCCTAATCAAGTTTAGGATAGTCGTGGGAATTAAATGAATGAATACCCATTAAAACACCTAAGTAGTCCTGACATATAGCAAATTTTGGCTTTATTTTTGATGGAGTGTGTGTGTGTGTGTGTGTGTGTGTGTGTGTGTGTGTGTGTAATATGTTTACTGCAGGAGTGGTTTTTCTCAAATATTCAGGGAGAGAGGAGGATACGAGTGTAATTTGAAAGCAATTATAGTCAATTTCAAAATTGCTTTATTTTGTTAGTGATGATATTTAATTTGTAGCTCAACCTATTAAAAATTAGGTTGAGATTATATATATATACATACACACACATACATATATACGTGTGTATATATCTATATTTAGCATGTGTGTGTATATATATATATACGTATATATATGTATATATATATACGTATATATATACCTATATATATGTATATATAAATATAAATATATATATATATATATATTTAGCAGAAGAAGCGGATAACACTTTTAAAAGGCTAGCAAGCCCCTACTTTATTCACTGCAAAATGTGAGAGAAACTTTGCAAAAACTGAAGAACCGTTTTTTTGTTGTTGTTGTTTTGTTGTTTTGCTGAAATTACCCTTAAGTCACATGGACCTTAGGATATGTATGTGAGTACATACAATTTTTGTATAAACACTTTTTCAGATAGTATAAACAGTTATTTATTAACTGCCAATTATGTATAAAACACTATGATAAATTAAGTAGAGAGTTAGAAATAAGAAAATTGAATAATTTGGTAAGGGATATTAATCAAATTGCAGTTTATTCACAGTCTCAGAAAATTAAATTTCATGGTATATTTAGAGTATGATAAGAGTCTACCATGCCTAGATATAATTTTATATTCCAGCTAATGAAATTGAAAAATTCAGTTTACAGAAATTTAGGGTCATTTATAATTGCTAAGGACAATCCATTTAAAATAATGGGTCAACTATTAAAAATTTTAAGTTCAAAGCGAAATAGGAAGCACCTTCATACCCAGCGATAAAATATTTACTTGTAACTCAGACAAAATTCTTTAAGACCTGTGGTATTATTACATGATGAGTGTAATTATCGGAGTTTCAATGATAACTGTTTTTTGAGGTTCTCCTTTCTGCAAACACGTCATCATACTGCAAAGAGCAGAGTGCTTCAATGTCAAGTACGTTCTTTCCCCGTTCGGTTCCTCTTTTTTTTTTTTGCCTTTCCCCCTCCATTATGGTTTCTGGTGGCTTCTTGCTACTGGATACAATGAATTAATTGTTTTGTAATTGTTTCACTGTTGGGGTATGTGCCATATGAGTCACCATCTCATTTAATCCTTACAACAACCCAATGAGTTAGGCATTTTCAGCACCATCTTACCAGGAAACTGCAGCTCAGGGGGCCCCATCCAGCGCCTGGGTGCTAGTAAGTGGCACTGAGGAACCCAGGGGCTCACCACTGCCTGGTGACCCCGTGGGTTCCACAGTAAGTGCCTTGCAGGCGATTTCTCTTCCTGTCCTATCCCGTAACCCTTGGTGAAACGTGTTCTCACTCTAATCCCAACTGGTTAGGAAATCAACTCGTGAATTGCGTGTGAATTGCACTGCCCAGCAGTGGGTTTGGGAACTACCTCTGGCCATCTCATCATTTTCCTCCCATTTCCTAAAGCCATTAGCAGCCTAAGCTGACCCTGCCTGGGCTTCTCTTTCAGACCAGTAAAGCAGCAGCTCCTGGTCAGAGCACACAGGATCAGGTCTAGTGAATGAAATTGCCATCAGATAATGAAAGCGTGTGCACTGCTGTAAAACGCCACTGATGCGGGAAACGCAGCCTGGTAACTGACATCCTAGCAGACTGGACTGAAGCGCTTGCTCTGGACGTGGGCTGTTTGCCTTCCTGTAGAAATGGGGACCAGCTTGTTACTGTTCGTTGACCTGAATGAAAGTTATCAGCACACACATAGCATCCTTCTGTGCTTATTTTTCGGTCTTTTCCAAATTTTGAGTCCTTATGGCTTTGCTGCTTCCCCTGATATTACGAAGTGTGTTACTTCTGCATCATCTTTTGCACACAACTCAATGGTTACGGGGATGAGGTCTCTGCATGTGGAATCATCCTTGCTCTTAAGAACGATCGTGAAGGATGAATTAAAGCTCAGTGAGAAAATGGGAGCATATTTTGATTATCATTACTTTTGATATTTCAGAGTTGAAGGTGGCATAGATTATTATAATCACTTAATTATGTTGATTCCATTCATTTGCTTGAGATGAGACATGAGTTGGCAACTTGGTGGCTTTTACTATCTGCTTGTCACCTCCAGTAGTAAAGATGTGGAGTTGAAAAGTTACCTCTGATTGTTTACCTGCTAGTTTATTTAGTTAAAGATGGCGCATGGGTTCCATTGAGTTGTCGGGGGATGCCTGCTTATTTTGGTTTTACCATCTGCGAGCTAACACCCATGGTCCTACTCACTTCCTCTTGCTCAAGACTGCCAGACATCAGAATAATCCGCATTCATTTTTTAAAGGTAGAAACATACCGGGTCAGTTTTCGTACCCCTTTCCCCAGTTCTGTAGTCAAAGTCACCCTTAGCCTGAATGAACACTAAGTCGGGGAAAAACCTACCAGTGTGGCTTCTTCTGAGGAATTCTAACTATCACTGCTGTCCCCAGTGTCACTTCTTTGCGATTATCCAGACCTTTCTGTTACCCCAAGGCAGAGGTTTCTCATTCTTCTCCAGTTAACTTTTCTAGAACCTTTTCCACCTGGAAATTTTTCTGCATGTTTCGATTCAAAGCTGTTCCTGCAATTTAAGCACATTTTCCCTGGGGAGATGGAGAACAGATGGCTTGTACCGTAGCCCGCTTTCAAGTCTCCCGTTAAGCCCTCTTATTATTCTTTTACATAAATTAAATGGTACGTTTCCTCTTTCCTTTTAGGTCCTTTCCTCCTTTGCTACGTAAAATGTGGTCTTGAGACCAGCAGCACTGGGGTCACCTGGGAGCCGGTTAGGATATGCAGAATCCTGGGCCCCACCCCAAGGCTAGTGAGTCAGAATCTGCAACAATACCCCACAGGAAAGTTTGAGAAGCACTGCTTTATTTTATCCCTTCAGAATTTGGTTATTATTTTCTCTGTACATTTCTTTACTTTGTCTTAACAATGCAGAACAGAGTTAGACATGTTACTGTAACAATGGCTTGAATGTGACCAAGTATAGTGAAGATACTTATCTCGAATTCCTGTTAATTTAATACCCATGATGTTAAAATATTTTAAACTGCTGTTGACCCTTGGTCATCACAGGTTTGAACTGAGCAGATCCACTTATATATGGATCTTTTTCAATAAATACTGTCACTGTATTTTTTCTTATGATTTTCTGAATAATGTTTTCTTTAGTTTGCTTTATTTTAAGAATATAGTATATCATACATATAACATAGAAAATATGTGTTAGTCGACTGTATACGTTATTGGTAATGCTTCTAATCAATGATGGGCTGTTAATAGTTAAGTTTTGGGAGAATCAAAAGCTACGTGTGGATTTTCAACTGCACGGAGGAGGCGGGTGGTGCTTCTAACACCCATGTTGTTTAAATGTCAACTGTACATTGATGTCTGTCCTTCATATTCAATAAACTCGTAGTCTGGGGGTCTTTTTCTGCCTTGTGTTTAACCCCTCACCCATAGAAGTCTCCATTTCATAGCTGAATAAGTTGTCTGCTAGGAGTGCTGCTTTGCATTTATACTGAATACCACCCTGCTTTCTTCTTCTATTAGGATTATTTTTGCTTTTTTAAATAGTTGGGCTATTAAGATTTTAATGACTCATGGTTAGAAAATATACTGCTTTGGGATGAGGAGACCCCGAGTCTCATCTCAGTGCTACCACTAACCGGTTTTATGCGCTCAGACAACTTGTTTCGTGATGAGTCTAACTAAACAACCCCATGATCAAGGACGTTCTCATAATACCAGGCCTGGAACTGTTTTGATTGTTATGTTCAGATTTATCCAAGAATGCTTTATATGGTGACTTGGTCACGTAGTGGAAATTACCTATAGAAATGGGAATGGAGCATCTAAAACAAAAATTGCCCTAATTATCCTCCAGATGCATATTTTGGTTAGTCATTGATTGAACCATTCTTCTTTGATTTTTTTAAAATATAACCCTGGAAGAATGCTAGTAAACCACTAAATGGCCAAAGGCAGGGGCAGAGGCCACCACTATGAAGGGTCCCTGGTATTTACTGACTCCAAATGGCTCTCAAGTCACCTTCTGTTGACTTTCTGTAGCTCTGCATTAGAATGGGAAATTAGCAAGGATGCTTGCTGTCAGTCCTTGCCCCTCTGTTTAAAGACTCTGGGAATCCAAGAAGAAACGATGTGAGCAAGTCAGTGGCCATGTTAATGGGCCCTGTTCCTACTGCTGATGGTTCGGGGGTGAGGAGAGAGCTTAGAGTGGGAAGAAAGAGGAGCATCTCTGAAGAAATAAGTCCTGACACGAACATTTCCATAGTCATGCTCTTCCTTGTACTGTTAACGGCGGGAAAAGGTGGGAAAACCAAATGAACAGGTAGGCCTCATTGCCCATTTGTGATGTGGTTTTATGAGGGGAAAAAAAAAAAAAAAAACGAAGGCAATTTTTGAGCAGAATTAAGCAAAGCTCATCATAGGCCTTTTAATTAAGTGTTAATTATAGCCCGTCCCTGTTTGATGGTCGCAGTGAAATTGCACGGTTAGGTTTTATTCCGAAGGCATTTTGTCAGTGTCTCAGGCTACAGTGTAGAAAGAATAGAAGCCATTGTTTTCTTTGTGTCATTTTTTTTTTTGTGCCGACAGCTTCTGCGGCTGTGTTTAAAGAGGATCTGTTCTTATTGCCATTACTTTGGGGTTCAGTCTGAAAAACTTTGTCTTTAATCACCTGGACATGAAGCTCTTCTTTCTGTTCGTTGTCTGATGTTTAGAAGTTTGAGGCCTGTGTACTCTTGTTGGTGGTGGGGTGTGTGCCCTTTGCCCTTGCCCTGCGATTTAAGTTTAGGGAGAGCAGACCTAAAAGTGTCTTCCTCAGAAGCCGTCTTATTCTTAGAAACGGCAACTGGAATTTCTCTATCAGTCTTCGACTATTTTATGTGTGTGTGTGTGTATGTGTAATAGATCATCTTCTTAGATGGATATTTATTTCATAAAGTGAAAAAAAATCTAGGAAACAGTATTCTGACTTATGCGTGACCTCTCAGAGAGCAAAGTTAGTGGATTAATTTTTAAAATTCAACTAATTCTGGAGCAGAGGGAGCCTAATCCTTAATTTTTTCTTTTTCTTTCTTTTTTTTTTATTCCTAGATGTTTGAAGGTGGTGAGCATGACTGATAGTCACAAGGAACATAAGGGGAAGTGTCTTCTTGTTCATAATGTCCTTCCTTTTCTTATCTCACTGAGTTTTACAAATGATCCTGAGGACTAGGGATTTTCTTCATTTTATTGAATTATGCAGGCAGGGAAGGTCAGACGCCTTGTCCAAGACCGTATGGGAAGAACCCGCTAAGGTGGGTGAAGCTACACACCTGGGAGTGATACAGTGTGTCTCCACGGTCAGTCGGTATAGGCGGAGCACACCACACCGTGCTCCCTTTCTCCCTTCCTCCCTTCCTCGTGCTCCCTTCCTCCTTCCCTAGCCGGATGTTCTCCCCTCCCTAGTCATTGCTTTGGCACTGCGTCCAGAAGACTCACGTCTTCCTTTGGAGTGGGGACATGTGAAAATGTGGGCCGGGACTGGGTCATCAGATTAACTAGCTGTTTTCTAGTAAAAGGTCGTGAGGGAGCGGGACACGGCAGAGGTGAGTGTCCAGCAGGGATAAATTAGGAAAGGCTGTGAGTATGGGGTAGCCCCCCCACCCCAGTAGGACCCTGAAACTGTGAGTGACAGACAAAATTGGTGAGGGCCTCAGAACAGGAATGCCTCTTCCCTCTCCCTCTCCCCTGAGCTGGCCTGGACCCCAGAAACTGTTGGTTGACAAGCTTGTTTGGTGGCTTCTTGTATTTCCTCAGCTAAAGGTGGTAACTCTGGAGGATGATTTGTCAACCTCAGCACCACTGACATTTTGGGCCAGATCATTCCCTGTTCTAGGTGGCCACCTTGCGCACCGTAGGATGCAGTGGTACTCCTGGCCTCTACCCACTGGATGCCAATAGCACGTCCTTCACCTCACCCCAAACCCAGTGGTGACAACGATCTAAAATGATTCCAGGCATAACCTTGAGGGGAGCCACTGTTTCTACCCACGTAATCGAGAACCACTGCTCTGGAGATTTAGTGACTTGCTTGCAGCTAGGTCAGCGTGGTTCAGCCAAAGGCCTGGTGGCTCCTGCCGGGAACTCCCCTGGGCCTGAGGGGGACCTTCACAGACCTCATTTCTCTCTGTGGGGACTTGTGATTTCCCTCAGGGTCACTGATGAATAAATATTCTTCATCAGGATTCCTTCATTAAGAGTTGTCACCACCGTCTCTTAATTAAGAATTAGGTACAACTGTCCTCAAGGATACTTCTGCTTCAGCCAAGCAAAAGGCTCAGCACCCCAGCAGCACGATGCATTTTCATCCAGAATACTGTGAGGGAACTTTGCAGCAAATGCCACTTTCAGAACTACAAAGGAAGAAAAGGGCCGAGGTGTCAGATCATGGGGAAAAGAGAGAGGGAACAGGATCAAAGGGAAAGTGAGACTAAGAGGTGAAAGCAATGGACCAGGAGTTGTGTGGTCAGCAGGTGAAAAGTCAGCCCCTCTTTGTCCATCGGGAGAATCTTGCCTCCTCATTTGAGACAAAGAAGTGTTTGCAGTTACTTAGAAATCTGCACCATTGTCTGTTTCAAAGACCTCAGAGATGCAAGCAATGTATACATTATCAATTATTTCAGATTATCTTTCTGATTTTTTTTCCCCTTCTGCTTCCAGCTGCCAACGATTAGACATGTGCATCTGGCAGCAATTTCAATTTTTCGTCAAGTTACTCAGGCAGCATTGACTGGCTGCGTCACGCTCCTGTTCAGTTTCTTCCGATGAGAGATTGGGGAAAAGAATTCGGAAACAAAAGCCACCCAGCTCCACCCCCCCCCCAACAATTAGAAACATGCTTTAGAACCTGGAAATAGTGCACAAGAATCCCGTGGAACATCCATTTAAGCCTATTCATCAGAATTCTTTGTAAATTCTTGTATGTCACATTATAAGTCTTTCTGCCTAGAAACGGGGGAGGGCTTCAAGCTTTCAATGTCTTCTGGGGAAGCAGTAGAAGCTGCCTGCCATGGTGATTCTGTAGATAGCATGAATTTAAGATCTGCTCAAAGTTACGCTACTACTGTTTGTCCTAACGTTTAATTCGTGCTGCTCTCTTTGGAGGTAGGTAGGTCTTTGTCTAAAATTGTATCACAGGGTCGTATTTTTAGCTTTACTACCATGACTTTTTCTTTTTCTTTTTGCTCTGACATTTTCTCCATACCTCTCTCCTGCCTGAAATAACTTTGTCTGTCTTCCCAAGACACATTCTAATCTTGGCTTCTTCAGCTTCAGCCCATGGCTGTCATCTGGTCTGTGGATTCGTTCTTGCTTGCTTGTTCTACCAAGGCGTTTTTGTTTGGCTGGTATGTACTCAGGTACGCAGAGAAGAAATGGCATTTGAGGCTTTCTAGTTCTTAGTAAGAGTGGTTACAAGAAGAGCTACCGACTGAGAACTTATTATTTATCGAGCACCATGATAAGAACTTCTCAATGCATCATCTCATTTAACCTGAACAATAACCCTATGAAATGGGTAGGTACTGCTACCCCCATATTGCAGCTGAAAACACTGAGATTTAGGAAAGTTGGTGACTTGCCCAAAATCCAGAGAAAAGAACAGTGAGAGAGATCATCATCTAAGTTGTCTTGGTCTCCTTTTAAATTTTCACTTGGAAATAAGTTCTGAGTTAAAACTGATCGTTCTTCAAAAAGCATAATGGCCATGTGATAGATAGCTCCATTTTCATTTTCAAAATATCTTCTTTTGGATCAAGTTTCCTAAATTACTTTTTAGAATTCAAAATTCTAAATGCATTTGATTCACATATCATTCAGGTAGTGATAACTCCAGGAAAGCACACATTTATTGCATTACTTTATTGCAAGCAACCTTATCTTTAACATAACCCAGTGAAATCGAGGTCCCACTTGTGGTCCTCGGTATTCTAAGATGGTACTGTTTTCCATCCTCCTGAATGCTGACTTTTGCTTAAGAAATGCTCCCATAGCCCAGAAATATTTATGACTTGCATTTCTTTAACAAGAATTCTTAAGATAAAATGAATGAGAAGTGTGGGTTGAATATATTTAAAACATGCTTCCATATACACATGTATTTATGACCAGTTTCGATTGGTTTCAGAGAGTGTTCTTTCATTATTTAGACCATTTTAAAAAAATGAAAAAGCCGCTCACTTAACTTCAAAGAATCCTGGATTGATTCTTCTCAACATCTTACCCTTGGTATTCTCGAAGCAAGAAGGAAGACATAGGCTAAAACCTTTTCGGTTGTGATTTATTGATAATGGCTTCCAGGAGATGTTAATCAGGTGTGTGTTAATTAGGGAAAGTGTTCTACTGAACTTGAACTTCTTAGAGACAGTTGGGAATGGTTCTGTTAGGCCAGTTTCATGATCAGAAAACTTACGGGAAAGGAGATCAAGGCCAAGCAGCGGAGGTACCTCGTGGTTCCTTGTAAAGATGCTTGTTCAGTTCAGTACATTTTTCTTGCATTACCAAGTTCTTCCATAAAGTCAACCACAACCCACATTATCGGGGACTCCGGCTAAAACTTGTGGTGAGTAGGAAATAGATTAAACATAGGTTTTCCCTTTTCTCCAGCTGCCAAAAGTGATGTCAGCGGTGTTAATGATCCTTTACCTCAGCCTGTTGCATACCCAGGGCCAGATGCTGTTCTAGCCTCTGGTTCTTGTGCTATTCTGGAAAAGCTGATGATGGTTGATAAGAAACAATTGGGTAGGGGACAATTACTCAAACATAAAGCGGGCACTTGCTTTCTTGAAGCCATTTGTGCTAAGCTCCAGGGAGTTAGGCAAAGAATGCAAAATCCATTTAGTGGTTAACACAAAAGGTAAAGGCAACGGGACTAGGCCTGCTTGATTTCCTTCTGCCTAATTACGGGAACCGTATTGCAAACACTTTTGACCATCTCTGCACCACATTGTAAACTAATCTAAGTCTACTGGTTTGTGTTAAAGTCAGACCGATAAAACCTATATCCTGTATTTCTGAACATTAAAAAGAAAACCGAGGTGAAATTACAATATAAACCTCAGAAGTGGAATATAATTCCTCCGAGGAAGGATATAGTGTAGAAATAGCTCCTGTGAAAGCAGAAGAAAGGCTGCTTTTTAATGACGCTCTTACTCAGGTATGGGGGATGATATCGTATTACGTTCGTGTCTTTGAGCAGCAGGTTTATTTTAGTTGAGCGCTGTTAAAATTAAAGCTTCCTGTCCCATAGCACATGTGGTCTGCCTTGAAATGTGGGGGGGATTGTTTTCCTGAGTTCCTCTACTTTGATTGTCATGTATATGGGGACATTATAATTTTGGTAGAAGAGAGATTTGAGACATTTTGATTGATTTTTGAAAGCGGGGGAGGAGGCTGTTATGGTGTTGACTGCCATTTGGCTTCATCTTTTCATTCTTCTTTGCTTTCTAAGCAAGCACCCTGTTAGTAAAAAGAATGAGAAATAACTAAAGTGAATCGTCTTTGCCTTAAAAGGTTTCTGGATGTTCATTCAGATCTCCTTAATTCCTCTGTGTCAGAATACATTCAGTTGTTGAGCATACATTGAACTGTTGTGACTGTCGCTGTTTTAATCTGCCTTTTCCGTCAGAGCCCCGCTCTCTTGAAAAGGTTCCAGACCACCGTGAGAGCTCACAGCCTTGACGTCTCTCCTTGGTCACTCCCTCTCGTCTCTCCTTCTCGGAACACGTGTGCCTTTCTCCACTGGTGGTCTCCTGAAGTCACCAGCCCTGCCAGAAGGTCTTTCACTGGGACAAAAGGGGAACTGGAGCGAGGTGGCCTTTCACATGCTGGCAGCATTCCCTGGGTTTTCTTCCTTGGCGCTCCCGAGCCCTAGCAGGCCTGGCCAGCAACCTTGCTATTTTCCCCAGCCCTCTCCCATGTGACTTGCACCAGGCAAAAGTGCTATTTAAGCAGCTCCACTGGCTTGGCTGGTCCCTTCCCCTTTGCCATTTAAGACCATGAAACTAAGTCTTTCCAGTTCAATTCTGGCCTATTTTAAAAGTTGCTGGTTTCTTCTCTTCAGCTAAAATGGCCTTTTCCTTGCAACATACAGTAGCAAACATCTTGGTCTTACCTCTAACTTCAGTTCCTTTTAGTTCAATTTCAACTTGAGACTTTTACATTAAGGCATTACTTTTGGTGGTTATGGTCTGAAGGCTTTAAAACAAAATGCTTTTTCTTTTCCTTTTTTTTTTTTTTTTTAACACTTAGGTCTGTCCCAAAGTCTCAGCTCGCCCATACTTCCCAGCTGTGCCTTATGAAAAGCAGAGATTCTCCCCGTGTCCCAGACTTGAAGCTCTGTGGATTTAGCTTTTCTTTCTTTTTCCTTGGGTGACTTCCATAGCTAACAGCTGGGCGGCTGCTGCTGCTGCTGCTGTAGATGCTACCATCTCACCCACACGGTGGAACCCAAGCTCTAATTCAAGACATTCTTCTAAAGGGGTTTCAGGGTCCATCAAATGGATCAGTGGTCTCTTTTGTCCATCTCAGATTCGCATGGTGTGACTGTTCACATGAGGAAAACACCATCCAAACTACAAATATATTTGATACTGATGATTAAAGAAAAACCTACTGGGTCCATTTGCCAGATTTCAGGTATGCTTTAAAAATGGTACTTTCGCAGTGTTTTATAAAGGGTTTTATTAGGATGTAAGCATTCCAGAAGACTTGCCGGCTCTAAATTAGTGGTACCATGAAAAGTTGCATCCGCATCAACGAGATAGCTGAAGAAATTGTGATTGTGGTAGTAGTATGCAGTCGAATATAATTGTGTGACATAAGCAGACCTGGGAAGGTAAGATAGAGAGAGATGTCACAGGTGCCATGCTCAGCATCCTGTAAGGGACAGAAAGATCTACCCACTGGCCTCTCTGCTCTTACATCCTTTCCACCTCATCCCCTTCTATTTCCAGTAGAAGGGACTCTTACTGTCCTCTGAGAGGAATCAATCTCCCCTCCTGGTTCTTCCAAATACTTTGCCTGTGACATTCCCTTAAGGATTTAGATTTTGGAAACCAAAACCAGGAAGCCAGGAGCTTTTTCTGTTGTCTCACCGCCATACTTCTCCCCCTACGTAATGAATTAGGAGGATGGGAAAGGGACAGACATGCCTAGAAGGTTTGAAAAGTTGGTTCACATTTCATATATTTTCTCATTGCAGATTTTTTAAAAGAACAGTAAAGATCTAAATATGATCAAAATACCATTTTCTTTTCTATTTAAAACATTTTTTGTTATTATACTATAATAATTTACACTCAGGAAGTTCTGTATATTATAATGAATTTTTTTATGTGAAGAGAAAGAGAAACATGCTGTTTTGACACATTTCTTTAAGGAGAAGAATTCATATGAACGAGTTTTTCTAGTTGAATCAGCAACATAAGATTTCAAACAATGTCCTATATTGGAAAAAAGTCATTACTGTAATCATTTTTTTCAAGCCTATTGGATGAGGAAGACTTACTTTCTGGTTACATCTTAATATATGACAATAGCCAAGCAACTTATATTTTACTCCTCTTTTCATAGTAAAAGTAGAAACTGCTATTTATAACTATGTTGCTCTTGATTCAGTCAATTGGCAGGGAATTTTAAGACATTTAAATACAAGATAAAACTTTTAATCTCATGGGTTTGACTAAAAATTCGTTGCTGAAAGCGTGCAGATCCCTCTATTGTACTTATATCATAACCTTGTGCTGTTTTCAGCTGCTTTCACGGTGAAGACTAATCAGTCGGCTGACAGTATGAAAGGCAGCAGAAGCTGTATTTGTTTTTCAGCTCTAGCAGGCATAGTTTAAGTGGGTTGAGTCCAGAAGATGTAAATTCCTACTGGATGCAATAATGTAATAATCCATAGGTCTCAAGTAGCATTGCTCAAGTGTTGACTTATTTGATAATGCTTTAAAAATTACATTTTTCATCCCTGGGAACGGGATTAGGTGGGTTTCATCTTATGAGACGACACACGGAAGGGTATGATAGATGCTGATGTGGTGATGAAATTTTTGTCAGAATGTAATTTCCTGCTGCTAAATCTCATGACAGGTGCATCATATTTCTGGGTTCAGAAGTTATTCCCCAGTGATGCAACCAGAGGAAATGTATCACAGGAGCGTCACCATTTGATATTTGCACAGTTCTTCTCCAAGGAAGCGTTTTGCTTTTGTGTTTCCAGTGTATGCGTGTGACAAATGAGTTTTTGTGTTTAAAACGTCGTGGCAATATTCGCCTCCTATGGTCAGTGCGAGTCAATTACAGACACCTGTACCCATGTCTCTTTTTTCAGTGCTTATTAATAGTTTTTATCGTTGCATTTTTATTTGTCACTCAACAGATGTTTGTTGAATTGAATGACTGCAGGAGCCTAGTATGTATTTTTTTTTTTTAAGCAAATTTCTAAAGTACAAAAAATGTATGATCTACATGTTTGCCTCTCTTTAAGTAAGTTGCTTCATTCAATCAAGCTCAGCCTTTCTTGATTGTAAGCCTGGAGAGGAGAGGATATAGGCAGATCAACTTAAGTCCACAAAGCATGTGCTAAAGGTCTGCGTTCCTTTCCAAGGTAACTCACCAGAACAAAGGCGAGCAGCTCTGTGTTGGGAACTGAGTATTAAGAGTTCTTTGGCTTTAGATAACACCTCTCCGGGAACCAGTATCTAGCTTAATCATCTCCTTTATTCACTATGTCTGGCTCCTGGAGACTTTTGGCATGTCTGGCTCCTGGAGACTTTTGGCTATCTCCAAAGATTAAATGGGCCCCCCAAGGGCCAAGACTAGCTGCTATAGAGACGATTCAAAAGAATATGCCCAAGGCTGAGAAGGCAGTTTGAAAAACCAGTGGGAACTGGAAAAGGCATTCCAACAATGTTGAGAACAATGGCTGCATGATTGGAATAAGTAGGCAGACCTCGAGGTGGCTGCAGTGGGGGACAGTCTTCGCCAAGAGGTATCTGTTAAAAATCCATATCATTACTCTGTAGCTAAACTCACACACCCACAGATATACACACATGTGCAAAGATAAACATGTGATCTTCAGGCGTTCCCTTTAAGTATTTCATTTCTCCTGCCTGTGTATAGCTTTTCATTTCCATCCCCTTAAGGTCAGTGTTATTTTCCACTTGCTTTCACTTTTTCATGGAGTTGGTGGCACCCGTAGGTCCCATTAGTGACTGAGACCCATCTGTTGATCAGGATTCATGATACAGGGCTTTGAAAAGTAGTAGGCTAAGACTTTGGAGGGAAGGTGTGTGATGGAATGGACATTTCCTTTTTCTTCCTGCCCTTTGAACATACATACGTAATTACAGGGATGGTTTCAGAGTGTCCCAAAGCAATGGTTTTCAACATCTAGTGAAGCTATATATTTTTCTCAACTCTTGGGACTCCCAGTCTCTGCCTTTCTGCATCCATGCAGGTTGGTGCATGTGATGACAAAGTGGATAGAGTCTGTTCTAGTGCTAAGCTGTTCATGCAGCCATTCTGGAGGAGAGCCAGATACAAAATGGAAAACACTCATGTGACCTTCACTTTTCCCTTGTTTTACATTCGGCTGTTTGTCTGTCTGAGCCCTTTAATGACGCATGGCCTTCCTACCTAATTTTAGGCCCAGTGCCGTGAAGCTGTGTTAAGTTGTACCTAGATATTCTGGTAGAAATATTCTCATAGATCACAACATGATTTCAGGAGAAACTCCAAACGGAATAAGAGATCTGTAGACCGTTGTCTGGGGTTTATGAAAGGGTGGGTTTGTCTTTCACTTGTAGAAACCACACAAGGTAAACCCTTTTCTCTGACAATTTAAGGGATAGGCCTGTAGTGCTTCTTGTTTTTACACTGATGTCTTCATGTCAAGTCTTTCTGTAAAAGTAGAAAAATAGACTTTACCTGTTGGTTAGGAGCTGAGTTAATATTTTAAAACAAAAAAACCTCCGCAGAAAACTGGAGTCTTCCTTTGGTAAATTGCAACTTAGCTGAAAGCTAGTACGTAAATAGTGAGTTACAGATGTCCCAGCCATACTCTGCTTTAAGACGAGAGAGAGAAGAACAGGTACTTCGCTCAACATTTCATTGTGTGAATTTTAGAGTTCACCGCTACCTTTTTAGCTGACATGGATTATTACTGCCACACTTCCATCATACCACAAAGCATGTCCTCTTTGTCCTTATGCTTAGATAAAGGAGTCTTGGCCTCCTGTTCAGGGTTCTTCACCATCTACCCCAATTTACATTTGCAGACTTAACTCCTTCTACCCCTTTTCAGATGCCTTGTGTTCCAGTGAAGCTTGTTCTTCCTTTGCCCTGCCCATGGCTGCTGTGCTCTCATCCCCTTGGGCCTTGTTTGATCATATGCTATCTGTGGGAAATGTGCTTTGTCCTTGTCTTTCATGCAACTAATATTTAGTGAGTACCTGCTATGTACCAGCCCTTGTGCTAAGCTCTGGAGATGCTAAGCTAAAGCAACATAGACAAAATCTGTTTCCGTATCCCCACATTATTTCTTCCAAACCAAGTCAAGTGTGTCAGCCCTTATATTCCTAGCTAGAAATTTTTTTTTCTCCTCCCCTATGCACCTAGAGCTTTCTTTCTGTCCATCTATCATGGAATTCACGCCTGTCTACTCTGCATTCTCTCCATTCATGAATGGAACTTATTTACCTTCCTTTCTAGATTTTCTAGAAAGCAAAATTCAACTTTATATCCTACTTAATGCAATCATTTTATTCATTCAACAAGCATTTATTGATTACTCTGTTTAGGACTTTCTGTAAATATTGATATTTATATTGAACTTCCTAATGCATGAAAAATGTGGGCCTCAGAAGGATTCTAATGTTGATATTTGGGACCGGAAGAGGCTTCATGAGGTTGGAAAAGGTGCCCCCTCTTTGCACGGGAACAGATAATTCCCCTTGAGGTCTGTCTTCTTGAGTCGCATAAAAGAAGCATTGTACTTCTGCCAGAATAACTAAATTCTATTAAACCTAAATCAGAATTTTTTTTTTATTTAATGATTAACTAAACCTGTCTTTCTTGGGTCTCTTTTTGTATCTATAATTTTCACATCAAGCAATGTCCCGTTAAATACTGATTCTGATTTTATAATGTTACGCCTTTTGCAACATCAAATTCTCAAATTTGCAGTTGACTTTTCACAAAAAGAAGATTGAGCACGGCCTGACTCTAACCTGCTTACCATATTTTAAAGTGGTTTTACACAGTAACTAAATGTACATTTTTTGTTTTGATCATAAGAACATCAAAGCATTGTGATTTTTGTGTTGCTAAGCCTCTGAAACCTCCAAATCACATTGATTTGTTTACTGACTTAATATTGACTATTTTGAGTTTGTGATTGCTTTACCCTTGCCTTTTGAAAGAAAAAAAGAAGTTAAATACAGTTTGTTGATTTTATTTAAGCACACAGTACTGTTTGTGCCCTCGTCTTCAGTTCATCCGATATGCCCGTTTTTTAAAGCAAAACCCTAACAAAGTAATTGAGATGTCTGTGGTGACAAATTTTTGCCTTTTCCTTTTTCAGAATGAAGACCTAAATGACCTCAGCAAATCCTCCTTTAACTCATGGGTACCCAGACTCTGACTATTTCATGATTCACAACCAGGACCTCACATCTTCCTCCTCAGTAGATGGTACGATGCATCCATTTTGGTTTGTTTACTTTATATACAATCCTCAGGAGTTCGTTGACTGAACTGCACGTTCTATATTGTGCCAAGCGAAAAAAAAAGCACTGTGACACCGGAACAATGAGTCTGCATAAACTTCATCTTCAACCTTAAGGACTTAGCTGGCCACATGAGCTGATGTGCCCACCATGCCACGAGAGAAAGGGTTCACTCTCATCGCATATACGAGATACATTTCATCTGCTGCTGAAACCGCAAACGACAAAGCATCGTTGTAAATTATTTCACGCAAAACAGTTCGCGTTGGGTGGAGAGAGTATTAAATATTTAACTTAGGTTTTGATTTATACGTGTAATTTTTTTTTAATTAAAATGTAACTTTTCTTATAGCACACATCTTTTTTTTTGTTTTTGTTTTTGTTTTTTTTTTGTTTTGTTTTTGGATGTGGACCTGAGGTATACAGTGTTCTGTTGTAAAGAGTGGAGCAAATTCTTAAAACAAGGCTAACAGGAGTAGAATAGGGTACGGCCCTTGTTTTAAGATTATAATTCAGAAAAATAATATAAGAATCATAGTGCCATAGATGGTTTTCAATTGTATAGTTATATTTGCTGATACTATCTCTTGTATTATATAGCCCTGATGTTGAGCTGAGATCCTCACAAGAATTGATCTTAATTTTGTATTTTTCCTGTAAGGCAGTAGGCCATGTTAATTAAACTGAAGAAGGATATATTCTCCTGGGTGTTTTCAAGGGTCAGCTAAAAATTGGCAATTGGATGGAAGCAAAATTCTAAAAGAAAGGACATCAGAGTCTTCCGTTGTACATACTGTAAAGAGAAGGAGACATGGGTGATCCCTCTGGAATGAACAATGTGGGTGTTTGTAAATTCTGGAAATTTTTTTTTTATTCATAATAAACTAGACTGTTGATCTTTTCTTCTCCCCTTCCCCCCACTTCTGTAAGCTTCTTGCTCCAATGCCACCATTTTCTTCTGTGCACACATTAGGATGTTTCATTTCCGGCATGGTCTCGAGAAAGATGGCCAGACAAGTGAGTACTTGTCTTGAATTTCTAACCAGAAATTTAAATTCCAGGAAGTGTTTTTTTTTTTTTAATTTTATTTTTTTTAATCATGACTAGGTCTACATGTCACTTTCTTTAAGACCTTATGTCCTGTTTTCTGACACCTTCTAGTGTAACATTATTTAACTGAATGCAAAATTTGGCCTATTCGCCTTGGTGGGTACTAGCTTATTAGTGATTAGTTAACAAAACCCAGTATAGAGAGAGCCCATCCAAAAGCTTAATGACCTGCTATTGGGACATCTAGCCAGCAGTGAAAATGTCAATCCTTTTCTTCTTTGAGAGAAAGTACACCCATCTTGGATTTTTTTTCCAATGAACAATGGCAACGAACGCACTTAAAGAGAGTGCCTACAGTGTTTTTAACCTTTTACCAGGAAACTTCCTGTAGGTTAAGAGAATGAATGCCAGTATCAGGCTCCCTAAGAGTCTCTGCAAACTCTGTATCAGAAATTCCCAGACATAGTGTTGAAAAGAGCAATATTTTATTTCTCCAAAAGGTTGTACTCACTCCCTGGGTGGGGGTGAGGCTACAAGAAGGGGCCAGGGTTGGGGTGCCCTTGCAGTGGCTGCTGCCCCTTCTCACCTGGCCAGGGGACCCCTGCTCTACTCGAAAAGGAGTGGAGATAAATGGAACCCCTCACACTGCTGAGGCCTGTGTTCCTGTTAATTCAGCCAGATGGCATGGCCCTCACAGACTGTTGTGCAATGCTCATTGTTGCAGATTCTAATCATTTGCATGCTCATCAATTTCCAAGATAAATCGGTCTGTAGGCATAAGAATCCATTGTTTTCAAGGAACTTGCTGAATGACATCATTTCCTATGAGGAGAGAACACTACCAATTTTTTAAAAATCTGATATGAGAGTTTTTTTCTACTCTTTTATGAAAAAAGACTTCGTTGGTCAAACTAGCTTTCATTTTTCAAGTATTCTGACTCATGCTCTTGTTAGAAATCAGTGAGCACAGTCAGCCCCCGCCATTCTTCTGTAAAGCTGGTTATTTCTCAAGGAACCTAAACTTGGAATCTTTATTACCAAGATACCTCTGCATGTGGCATTCTCAGCGTCTTTTGGGTGAGAACAGAAATGAACAGACTGGAAAAGCTCATCTCTTGGTTTCTATTTCTCTGCTGTTTTGTTCGGTCAGATAGTGTAAGGGTAGAAATTCTTATTGAAGCTGCTTCTCGTTGGCCCTGAGCTGGGTTTGATGGTAGTATTGAACTTTGCCAATGTAAGACTGTAAGTTGCTGGTATTTAAGGCAAAAAACTCATGCTCTGGCTACAAGAGGGGTTGGTCTTGATCGACATCAGCTTCTAAGTCCTTGTGTTCAATTCCTCTTGAGGAAAAGTTGGCTTGTGTCCATTTCAAAGTGTTTGTAGGCCAGCCAAGGGCTTATGTTAATGAGGCTTCTAGTGGTCTCTGGCTAACCTATAAGTGAGTGGCTTTTTCTTCCTGAGACCAAGCTTTCACAGCATTTTTTCTTAGAGACTTAAGCAGAGTTTTCAAATTCTCCTTTGTAGAAAGAACAAATAGGTTTTGTGAATTCGATGATATCTTAATTCAGGGCAAAAAAAAGAAAAGAAAAAGAAAAAGATCCTAGAACCAGCCAGAAGTGAAGAAAAAAAGCCATTAATGATCAACTGCCTGAGTCAATAATGACAAATCAGTCTCGATGTTACATTTGTGACTTTTCTAGCTCACTTTCAAAGGTCAGGGACTCTCTTGACTAATCTAGGTTGACTACCAAAATGGATTTACTAAAAATCACCTAGCCAGAAGGAGAGACTTTTAACTTTTCTTTCCCTAACTATTCTCTTCTAGCTGTCTTTTAAATTTGAGACATAGTGAGAAAAACAACTTTACTGTAAGAAACAGTATTTTACAGTCCTGAAGCCCTATGTTGTTCTATCTTGCATGCTGAATGCAATGTGCCACGTAGTTGAAAACTTTTATTTACTGAGGGTGGTTTACACACAGAGGAAGGGAGCTCGCTTTCCACTAACGAATAGAGCCATGAAAAATGGGGTAGATGCTTTGGCCGAGCTCTGTGGGTCAGTCCATCATGCAAGGAGGTGTTGAAACCCCAGACACTGGGAATGAAGACCTTGATTGGGGAGAGATAGAACCCTTTGGAAGGCATGCAAAGGGGAATGGATGGAAGCCAAATATGAAATTGTTTCTTTGCAATGACTTGAGAGGGGAGTGAGTGTTCCTAGGACACCGTGATGTTCATTGGCGGGAACAGTGCACTCACATAGACTGCCGAGAAATGAGAGGAAGAGGCGTGCACTTCTAGGGATCTAAAGAAAAAGGACCTTGCCAGTACTAAGAGAAAGACCTCCAGTCTGTGAGCTCAGGGAGAGCCAAAGCATCCTTCTCGTCATCAGTAGAATGGGAGGGGTTACACACTGGTGCCTTTGGGCATTTTCAAAGCCAAGCCCAAGAAACCCCGGAGGCCCTCTCCAACCTCCAGAAATCAGTCTCCTAAGTGTAGGGAGGAAATGTGTGGATCAGATGGCATGTTGCGGCATCCCTCACTCCTTTGTCACCAGAGTATCAAGTTAGGTGGTGGGAGGAGGCAGAGTGATATTGGTGGAGTTTGACCTTCCTCTTGGGGAATTTATCAGTAATAAAGAGCTTATAATCAAGTATTAAGATTAGAAAAAGTATGACTTAGCTGGGGAGTTGTCTGTCTTTCCTGGTTTGTCGATGACTCGGCATTTGTGACTTATACACCAAGAGATCTGGTGTTTTAGACTTTTGCCATTCACCTGGCATTTCAGTTTCTCTGCTATGTGGTTCATTTTCCCAGTGTTTACCAATAAGCCACATAATAGGACAACTTCAGTAAACAGGAAAATTTGTATTTATATAGATATCTTTTGTGCTGTTATTTTATTTTTTTTTCTTTTTAGAACTTTGCTATTGGCTAAAGAATGTAGTTCCCAGAATAATTTTTCTTACAAAGCTCTTTCCTTACACCTCTTGGCTACAGGGTGGGCCAAATTAAATACATATATATTTTTTCATTTAATGTATGTGCGGTTTGATTTATCATCTTAAGATGGTGGTGCTGCTCATGGTGCTACTTCATCTGTATACAAAAGGACCAATGCATGGTCTATATTGCTACCAAAACATTTATTGTATATATGTGTATAACATGTATTATGTATATATGTAACGGGTACCAGGCCAGGTATATATTTTTATTTAGAAGTGTTTCACTTTTCCAAGTTTTCTTTATAGTGTTATGCTTATTTTCAGTTTCCCCCCGCCCCCTCCTGATTCTGTCTGGTACTTAGAACTGTAGTGTCTTCATCATTAATTAAAGAAAACTGTCTAAATGAAGTCACGGATGTGAATGCTAGTGGTCCTTAATGTCTTTGATTATGGGATGTGGAACAGAAACTGCCAATTAAAATTTGCTGGGGCATTTGATTGGAAGGATAATAGCAGTGTACAGTTTAACATACTTTAATAAATGGGACAGGTAGGTTGGCTTCCCTCTTCAGCTGGCTTTCAATGCCACGAGTAGAAAGAAAAAGACCTCCGAAAACATTTAAAGCTACTTTTGTTACAGGTGGTGCAGTGGGAAGAGATTGAGGAGCAGAAAGATGTGTTCTGTCGATGAGCACTTAGACCAGCCACGTCAGCCTTCAGCAGGCACAGAGGTCCCCGAAGAGCTGTTCAGATGCAGATTACCACCAAGGGACCTGGGGCGGGGCCTGCCTGAGATTCCTTATTTCTAAGCAGCTCCTGGGGGCCCAGTGCCATTCATCTTGGTCTATACCAATAGCACTGAGTAGCAGCCCTAGCTACACTTTGGCATCTTCTGGGTAGCTTTCAGAAAGCTCGATGGCCAGGCCCACTCTGGGGATGCTGGCCTACTTCATCCGGGGAGGGGCCTGGGCATCTGTCATAGCTGCTGCTGCCTTCTGGGCCCTCCAGAAGATTCTAGTACATGATCGGGGCTGAGAACCACTGTTGTGAAAGGTTGCCCCAAACTGATTACTGGGGTCACTTGTTAGAGACGCCACTTGCCTGGAGCTATCCAGGAACGTGGGTTTCGACAGGTGACAGGTGACGCTTGTGGTTGGCGAATTCGGGAAACCCTGGTTCAGTGCAAGAGGGGCCTTCAGGATCCTTTTGCTGCTAGCAGGGATTGAACACCTACGATTTTTGAAAATAATAAGCCATGTTGTCCATATAGAAGCAGCCAACTCCCCCAACCTGCCCCAACTGAGCTGTCTGGCTTAAACAATCTAAAATCAATGATCAACGCGTCCTAAGTTGTTCAGACAAACCCAGATGATGGAACGTCTAGAAACAGAGTCAAGATTATTATTTTTCTGATTTGCCTTAAAAAATATTTTTTCTAATTCAAAAAAAATTTTTTTCTGGTAACATTGGTTAACGAAATCCAATAAGTTTCAACCATACATTTTAACAGTAAGGCATATACATACTTACATTGTGTGTTCACCTCCCATAGTTAGATTTCTGTCACCGCATATTTGATTTGACTTTTTGAAGTACTCTCTTTTCCATTCTAATGTGGTGCGTCAAACCGGAGGGGTCTTCTTTCTGCCTGGCATTATAATAATATTTTCACTGAAGCAGCCGTGCACAACATGATGGAAGAATGCTTGAGTCATTATTTCATCTTCACTTTTTATTTGCTTCCTCCACTTATTTGTTTTTTAAAAAAGATTTTTTCCTTCAAGTGGTATTGCAAAGCAAACATCACTCTGACCTCTATTGAAATTACACATAAACATCATGAAGGAGTAGTAATTTGAGGGCAGTCTAGTTGAAATAAATTACTGGTGTAACTTATAACATGATTGCCATTACTTTTACACATATACAGAAACGAACTATAGCAAGTCAAATGTCAATAAGACATATGTGAGAATTTGATAGTCATGGAGAATTGCAAGTACATCACTGATTATATTATAAACATAGCAATGATCATTCTGCATTCGCTCTAGGTTAGGCACCAGGATTGACATCAATTACCTCGTTTTATCCCTCCAGCAACCCAGAGCTAGATAATGATGATCCCTAATTCCCAGATGTGCAAGCAGAGGTGAGAAGGGGTGTGTCTGTGACCAAATTTGTATTCTCATGGACACCACTGCAAGTCTCTGGTTTCTAAGTACTTAAAAAAAAAAAATTATGCTTCATGCATGAAAGACACTGTCACTCCAGCTGCCTTATTCATTTGCTGAGCAAAGATGATCTCTCAGGAGTCTGAGAGTGCATCTCTGTCCAACTTATAATCTTCACATACAAAGTAACAGGGACTTATTACACCTATTTTTATTCTTTATCTTTGTGTCTAGCTTGGTTCATTCGTGTCAAAAATCGTTCTGGGTTCCTATTGTTTTCCTCAATCAGTGCACCTCTTTTTAGCAACAGAGTAGAATGATTCAGCTTTATTTTAGGAACACAAGGGCAGTAGGTGAAATGTGAAAGTCACATAAAAGCCAAATGCCTGTGTTTCTAGGCATCCGATTTTACATATTATCTCCTGTAAACTCTTGGAAATCAGAACTTACATTCTCTGTTCAAGAGTGTGATGGATTCGTTTGTTTGTTTTTTAAATAAACAAACGAGCAAGATTGACAAGAAGAAAAAACGTGGGAGAGGCGGATGCCTGAGTATTACCTGAGTTGGAGAATGAGACAAAGGGTGTTTGAAGCTCCTCCAATACATATACTACCTTGGTGGGGAGGAAAGTGTTCTCTCTTAAGGTCCTGCTCTGGGTCTGAAAATTAAACTGACAAAGACAGATTAACAAGTGGAAAGCACGTACATTTATTGAACATACATTTTCCATGACGTGGGAGCCTTCATAAAGAAGCGAAGACCTGAAGAAATAGACCTGGGAACTTCCATGCCAGGTCTGATGAAGAATGGACACTTGTGGAGGAGTACGTTAGGTTAAGGAGCCTGAAATCAGTGTAGTCGATGGGGGGTGAGGGGGCGGGGGTGAGGGGAGTACTTAGCAGGTCCTGTTTGCTGGGATTCTTCTTGGCGACCCTTTGTCTTCAAAGATAAGGATGCCTGTTTCCTCAGCCATCACATGAGGGTGTTATGACCTATTATTTCTGGGAAAAGGGCAGGGAGAAAGTCAGAGTGACCTTCCTGCTCCTGCTGCTGTCTCACATTCTTTCAGCTGAAAATATTCAAAGGCCAAGGTGCCATATTTGGGGTAGCATTTCCGGAAGACCATTAACCCACAGTGCTTTGCAAAGCTTGGACTGTATACTACCTGTATGAATTCTCTGAAGGGCTTAACACGGGCCCCAGGAAACAATATAAGTGACAAGTTGGTCACCACCCCTGCACACACAAAACACTCCTTCTCTCCAGGGTTGTTTTTCACCCTGACCTTGGACAAGGCATGTGTTAGAGTTCACTAGTCCATCTTGTTCTGCTCCCCCTCCATGTAAGTCGCTGCAGAGCTCAGGCACCATAGCCCCTAAATGTAAATATGAGACAAGAAATGATTTTGCTAAAGATCCTCACCACTCCCGAAAAAGCAAACAACCTATATACTAGAAATTAGTAAAATTAAGTCTAAACTTATGCAGGAAATAGCATAAAATAAGGGAATTAGATAAACTTGCACTTAGAATGTCATACAGTGTTATCCTGAGTCTATAAAACAAAATCCCAAGCAAAACAGAATATGCCAAAATATTAAGAAGTGTTATGTCTGATGGCATTATGATTTTTATCTTTTCTATTTTTCTGTACATTTTTATAGTAATCATGTCTTATTTTCATAATGAGAAAGAAAACAGAATATCATAAAAAAACATGAATGGGGTTAGATGAGAATCTTTGTGAATCCCCACATTTTGTATTACCATATATCACAGTTCTCCATGATTGAAGAATCAGGGGGATGGGGTGGCGGGGGTGTCCAGCAACTGGGCCAAATCCAGCCCGGCTTCCCATTTTTGTAAATAGAGTTTTTTCGCAGCCTCCTGTCATCCCTAGCACCCACCAGCTATTCCAATTAGCAGGATCCCATGCACTCTGAGTGAAAAGTATGTCCCGTTCTGAACCTGGTTTACTTCATCTGTTGAAAAATAAAATAAGGTGGGCTGAGGTAAACAAACTTCTTCCTGAATAGAGTAACCCTACTATACGTTTTTTTGCTGAAATGTTTGACAGATGGGAATCTGATGGAAGATATTTGTTTTAATGATCATGTGATTACTTCAATTCTCATCTTTGCCTTGTCACTAACTGAGTTACTTTCAGCAAAGCCCTTTCTCTCCAGCCCTCTGCTTCTTTGTTTATAAAACCTGAGGGTTATCTGATCTGAGCCTAGGGTTCAGAAATTTGTCAACACTAAAATCTAATCCACTGTTTTCCATGGGCATGGCCGTGTGCATTCCCGCCCCCTCCCCGGGGAGAAGGGACTGTGACTTCTAGAGGATTCACCAAAGGTTCAAAGTAGAGAAATAGTTTCTATCAATGATAAGATTTCACTATTTTTAGGATTCCATAGCAGTTAGTAATTTCATAAAATTAGTTTCTAATTTTATGAAATTAGAAACTAGCCTATGGCAAAAACTTTAGGTCTGCAGAATTCGTCCCAACTTTTGTCTACATTAATTGAGGTTAGGAATTCTTCTTTGCCAAATGCTTTCATGGGACCCAGGATCTTTGTGGAGTGGAGAAAACACCTCTGACAAACTGTTTTTTCCCCAGAGAGATGTGAAATTAATGGATTAGCTCCCAGGGCATTTGCCTTGAGAAAGAAAATCTACCCAAAAGGAAGAAAACACTTGAGCAAATAGGGGTTTACTGATAAAAATGGGGCTTTAGGTGTCCATGTGGGGAGATGTTTAGTTTAGTTGAGACAGATTTAGCACTTTGTTGGCACTGAGCCTTGAGAAGGAGTATGATCTGGTGGTTCCCTCACCCCTAAATATAATTAAAAATAAAAATTTACTTTGACGGTGACATAAAAAACTTGCATGTTCGCTAAATTAAAGTCGCTTCTTTCTGAATAATTCCAATTTGGTGTATATTTATCAAAGCTAAAGTTACTTTCTTTTTTGTTTTTTGGGGGCAGGGTCTCTGCTTGACTGGTGGATCTCAAGACCTGACTGGGTTCAGAACCCCTGTCCTCACACCTCTAAAGTCATCTTCCGTAGGTGACCATGTACTCCACCCCTGCGTGGAGCAGGTTCTCACTCACTCCACGGTGAACCTGGCTTAACTGTTGGCAGAAGAAGAACTAAAGCAGGCAAAGAATGAAAGAATTTCCTTCTGGCTGACAAACAACTCCTACTTGTTGCTACTAATGGAAAATCTATTTTTACTCTTCTGTGCCCCAGCAATGGAGTCGATCTTTATGACACAAAGAAACAAACCCTCAGCCAAAATTCTAAGAAGAGCATTTCTCTTTGGAGAATATAAACTCGAAGTTTCTTCTCTAGGAAACTACACTAAGGTATTTTAGGTGGGAAGACTCTGCCCACTGTGCACGTTCCATAGAAATGGTGGACCCCCCAACCCAATGAAAGCACAATCAACTATCAAAGATTTTCACACACACACACACACACACACACACATTTTTTCTTTCACCAAAGATAACCATGCAGTTGAAGCCTGCCATTTACTTTTTCCTATTGTGGTCACAGAGAGATGAGTTTTATTCTCGTACTGGAATTAGCTGGTCCTAGGCCAACCTGGAAATCCCATTTACAAGCTATGAGACCATGGGAAAAACGGCTTCACTTCTCAGCGCCATGGTTTTGCCTTGTGTAATGAGGGGATGATGATATTTACTCTGCAGAGGTGGGGTGAACATTGAAGGCACTTCTGCCACACGCATTGAGAATGGACCCCATGCATGGTACACATTGTTTGATCATTTTAATTCTAAATATCTTTACAACTTTGGGCAAAACCTGTTCCTTCATGCCAAAACAGTTTGGTTTACTTTTTTATAAAGTTTAAAAGGACTTAGACACAAGGAGGTCTGCCTCCTCTCTTTCTGGTAAGAAAGGCCTGTGTCCCAAGAAACTTTTATGAGGAAGCCACAGATGGGATTTTCCCATCATGGCCCCTCTTCTTAGAAATATACTCATGTAGCTTCCTGAACACAAAACCGGCACCCAGGAGGGAACTGGGCATTAAGAATCACGAACATATTCGTTACTTCTACCTTTAATTCAACTACTGCATTACTTTCCTCACGATAAGAGCCGAGATTAGCAACTGTCCTCCAATCCGGGCCTGGTACCCTTCGAGCTGGATTCAGATATGGTCCCCGAGCCTCACACTCTCACACTTCTTCCTCTTCCAAACATTGCTGTTTTGTTGTGAACCCTAAGCCTCCTTTTGGAGATGTTTGTCTATTAGCACATACCCAGTGCACCATCTGGCCAGTGGGCTTGGCCAAGCTTGCGTTCAAGCCTTCTCAGATAAAAATTAATTAAAAACAATATTTAAAAGGAGGCCGAGGTTTTTCCTTGATGTGTAGTCTGGCTTCCCCTCACCTTCATGATCTTGGAGAGGTGGGTGAGGGGACGCTGCCAAGGCTGAATCTGCCAGCCTGAGGCTGTGAAGTGACTGCTCTCCGGAAGACAAAAGAGGCAGCCCCTGCCTCCAGCCTCTCTTCTTATCTCTTTGTTGTCTTCTCTTTCTGCCTTTCATTTCCCTTTCCCTCCATTTTTGGGCTGGGCCAGCCTTTCACGACATTATTTTTAGTTCTCTTACGGCAACCCTGACTTGTTGCTCTCTTTTCTCGTTTCTCCCTTTTCCCTTTACCAAGGATGTGCGATTGTTTTTCTGCTTGTGCATTCAAGGGCGTCGGGAACATTGTGTGCTTATGGTTAACCCCTTGCATTTCCCCGAGGTGCTTTGTTCAGTTGCTCATGAACTTTTAATTTTTTCCAGGCTTGTGTGTTTTTGTCCAGACTGCAGCTTTTCTGGAGCTGGGCCGGCCTCTTTGTTTTGGGGAAGCTTATTGCTTCACAGTAAGACCATCTGACAGTTGTTATCTGCGACCTGAGAGACAGAACTGCCAGCGATGAGAGCCAGAGGCAGCGACGAGCTGTTCTCTCAGGACTCCCAGCGCCCCGGCCCCCACCACCATCTGGGACCACCCGAGGAAAGACACCAGTGTGACACCAAATGTTCATGGCAGGACGCAAAGTTTCTCTACTCACCAAGGCCATCCTTGGTCTGTCCTTGAGTCCTTGACAGGAGTGAGATTCATCAGATTCATCTGTATGGATGTCATCTTCTCTCCCTCTCTATTTTTCTCCCCGCCCATCTTCCTTCCTTCCTTTCATCTCTACCTTTCACAGAAATCTGTGGGCTGGCCACTGGGGGACAGCTCCCCAGGAGGCAAGCGCAACTGCAGCTACAACACAGAATAAGCCAGCAAACCGTGTCTTCAAGGAGGTTCTTAATTCCAGGGCCAACTGGCCTCTGCCTGCCTTTGCCCACTCTGCTACCAGCTCAGTCCCTGCTCAGAGCATTCATGTTCATGGTCCCTTCCTTCTGAAATGCTCTTGCTTTGGGACTCCTGTCTTCACTTGACCTCAGTCCAATCTTCCCCTCCCAGAGTGGCTTTTGCTCTTCTCCCCATCTCAATCACTCTTTATTGCCTATGTCGTTTTATTGCCTTCACAGTGCTGTCTTCATCTGACATTATCTCTGCATTTTATTTGTTTGATTGTTAATTCACTGCCTTTAGCCACCCTCCCACCCCAAACCTTCTGTCTTTCTCTCCATGTGTGCCCCAGTAACTGACACACACATAGTCTGCCTTAATAAATACCTGTCGAATGAATGGATAAATAGGTACTTCAAAGGGGACATCAAAAATAACAAAAATAACCATAAATAATAATAATGAGGATGATTGACTTTTTTTTGTTATTTTACCAAGCCCTATGTTTTATGTATATTATCTCCAATCTTCCAAACAATTAGCAGAGAGAATATTATTTCTTTTGCCAAAAAACAGGAGGCTCCTAATGCTTTGGAATTTTCCCAAGGCCACCCACCTAGTGCGGGATGGACCTGGGATCCATCCTCAGACAGGTCTGCCTCTAAAGCCAACAGTCATTCTTTCCTCTTGACCGTGATGTCTAATCCACGTCAACAACTATAATACAAGCCAGAAAGCGATAAACTCCATGAGAGGTGCAGATAAAACGGCATGGGAATTCAAGGGAGGAAGAAGTGGCCTCTGGATGAGAGGAAACAGGAAAGGGTTGTGACAAGGTGATCTTGTGTTTCTGGACCTTGTGTCCCCGAAGACTGCAGGGAGGGAGGTGGGGCGATTGAAACAGTTGGAGGTGGAATGTGAAGTCCCAGGTGTGTTGAAGGATAATGCCAGAAGGCTACCATGGGACTGTGTGTGTGTGTGTGTGTGTGTGTGTGTGTGTGTGCGCGCGCGCGCACGTGTATGCATGATAGGAGGGGGTTAGAAAGGCGAGAATGACAAGATGAGTTTAAATTATGTTCCAAGAAGCGCAGTCATTGTAGTAAGGAGTATTTTTTTTAATCCAGTTCTAACTTTGATTCTGATTTAAAGTACACATCTGTATCTATTACAGTAAGAGCATTATATAAACATCTATAATTCCACATTTTTGTTTAATCAGAGCACACTATTTCTCTACCAAAAAATAAAAACAAAAAAAAACAAAAAAAAAACAAAAACGTATTTTCTTATTGAGTTACATTTTAATTTCAGATGTAGTCTAAATGCTCTCAGGCTTGTCTCACCTGGGGAAGGGGAGTGTGTCACATGTGACCGCTTTACCACTTAAACATAGGTGTTCATGATTCAATGTCCTCATCTAGTCAAGCAAGACGTATGTTCTCTGCGAAGTCTCTGCCCGACTTTTCCGAGTCTTCATGGGGTTAGTTCCTTCGCAGACTAGTTCCTCTTGCTTGCTGCTCTGTCCTGTCTCTGCTCCTGGATGCTGAGGTCTCCACAGGCACTGAGATTCTGTGCTTTGGGCCAAGCCCCCTGCCTTTGACTCCATACCTGAAGAGTCCCAAGTTTCCCAATCGGCTGTGCTCCTTTGAGTCCTCCCAGTACTGGATCTATACACTGTGTCCCCATGGGACAGGGACAAAGACCTTCTCTTGCCTAACGGTTAAGACTTGTGGGGAGGGCTGGAAACCAGAACGGAAAGCACAGTGAAAGGACTGCCAGTCATGATTCATTCCACTTAGCTTGATACCTATATGTCGTCAGGAGCTGAATGTAAATGTTATAAATGATGATGTAATTTATATGATTACCCCGATGATGTCAATGTGATAGCAATAATATAACATAATGGAGAATAATGTAAATACGCTGATTTACTAATCTTTCAGGCAAAGAGACAGAATATATCATTTATAACTGATAAAGCAAATGGTTGAAGTAAAAGTATATGTTTAAAGTATAAAGGTAAATATTAGAAACTAAAACCTATTAGTGAAAGAAAAAATACTGGGGCAGAAATAGAACTATAATAATTCTAATCTACTGTCATGGAAAGATCTCCAAGATATATTGTTAAGTGAAAAAAGCAAGGTGTGAAAAAGTGAGCTTTGCATATTATTAGTATGTAGAAAAGGAGAAAAAATATATGTTTGTGTTGCTTTGCATACATAAATTTATAAACATACCAGAAGGATAATAAAAAGATGAAATCATGGTTACTGGTGTGTGTGTTTGTGTGTGCATTGAGCGGTGGGGGGAGAGAGTTGGAACCAAATGGGTGAAAAAAGGCTTTTTTGAGTGTAGCTCTGTGTATTTTTGTTGTTTGAATTATATGACTCTATTACCTATTCAAAATATTAAGTAGATAACTTGAAAAATAAGTTAGGTATTGTGCTGCTGTGGTTATGTATGTTCTCGCTACACGTGATCATCCTTCAAGTATTGCTTTCTGAGGCATTCTTGGGTTAAACTGAAAATAAATGAATGGTAACAATTTTATTTCAGAAGTGTAATTATAGCACTTTTAATTTGGAGTGGACTTTAATGATCATCCGATGGAATTCAAAATCTCATTTGCCAGGTAAGGAAGGTGAAACCTGGAAAATCTAAGTGGTTTGTTTTATTTTACTGTCAGAATTAATGCGGAACTGAGACACCTGCATTTTCCGATTGATTTACTGGCGATTTACTTTAATCTTCATTTATATAATTCATTCTAGGCTATTTCGTCTCCCCCGTTCCGACTCAGGTGGCTTTTCCTTAGAGAAGGATAGTGTAATGACTACTTCATGCTTCTTCCAAGCTCATTTTCCCACAGTGGGAGACTGGACCCTCAAAATTAATTCATGGCCAGAGACTGGAACTGTGACTGAATTCACCTGCATGCAGAAACATTTTGCTTGGTCTCATTCAGACGTTATGTATCACACAAAATAACTCAAAGGAAAAGAAATTTAATTTTGGAAGCCAAGAATTTTCAGTACTTTAGGGGGAGCTTGTGTAAGTTGTCTATTTGTTGGACTAATAACAATAATAAACAGTAAAGCTAATACTTATTGGGCTCTCTATTAGCAAGAAATTGAACTAGGTGATCTGCCTGAATAAACTCAATTAATCTTCATAGCAATCCTTTGAGACAGACAGTCGTGAAACCCATTCGAAGGAAGAAACAGAGCCTTGCAGAGGTTAACTAGCTCAAGTTCACAGGACTGGTCAGTAGTGGAACCGAGTTGCAGTTTTCACCCAAACCCCCAATCACCCTCCCCTCTGGCAATCACCAATTTGTCTTTAGTTATCTGTGAGTCTGTTTTCATTTAGTTTGTTCATTTTTTCCCCTTAGATTTCATATATAAGTGAAATCATATGGTATTTGTTTTTCTCTATCTGACTTATTTTACTCAGCATAATACACTCTAGGTCCATCCATGTAATTGCAAATGGTAAGATTTCATTTTTTTTAATGAGTGATATTCTATTGTGTGTGTGTGTGTGTATATATATATATATATATATATATATATATATATATATATATCCATATCTTGAATATTGTGAATAGCGCCACTGCGAACATAGGGGTGCATATATCTTGAACGAACTAGTGTTTTGGAACTGGGGGGTGATGACCTCGTAAGAAGAGTTAGACAGACTTCCCTCCTCTAGAATTTTTGGGAATAGTTTAAGAAGAATACGTGTTAATTATTCTTTAAATGTTTGGTAAAATTTTCCTATGAAGCTATTCAGTCCAGGACTTTTGGTTTGGGGGAGTGTTTTGATTACTGATTTGATTTTGTTGGTGGTAATCTGTCAGTTCAGATTTTCTGTTTCTTCTTAACTCAGTATTGGGAGATTGTATGTTTCTACGAATGTATTCATTTCTTCTAGATTGTTCCATTTGTTGGCATATAAGTGCTTATAGTATTTTCCTAAAATCCTTTCTATTTCTATGGGGTCCGTAGCTACTTTTCCTCTTTCATTTCTAATTTTATTTATTTGGGTCCTCCCTCTTTTTTGCTTGATGAGTTTGGTTAAAGGTTTATCAATTTTGTTTATCTTTTCAAAGAACCAGTTTGTTGCTTTTCTATCCTCTGTTCCATTAATTTCTACTCTGATCTTTGTTTTTTACTTCTTTCTACTCGCTTTGGGTTTTGTCTGCTGTTCTTTTTCTAGTTCTTTTAAGTGTAAGGTTAGATTGTTTATTTTCACTTTTTCTTGTTTCTTGAGGTAGGTTTGTATTGCTATGAATTTCCCCCTTAGGACTGTTTTCACTGTGTCCACACATTTTGAGTTGTATTTTCATTTTCATTTGTCTCTAGGCATCTTTTTATTTCTTCTTTGATCTCATTGTTAACTCATTCATTGTTTAGTAGAATGCTATTTAGCCTCAATGTGTTTGTGTATTTTCCAGTTCTTTTCTTGTAGTTGATTTCTAGTCCCATACCATTGTGGTTGGAGAAGACGCTTAATATGATTTCAATCTTCTTAAATTTTTTGAGATTTCTTTTGAGGCCTAACATATGGCCTACCCCAGAAAAACGTGCCACGTGTACTGGAGAAGAATGTATATTCTGCTGCTTTGGGGTGAAATGCTCTGAAAATATTGATTAAATCCATCTGGTCTAGTGTGTCATTTAAGACTGGTGTTTCCTTGTGCATTTTCTGTCTGAAAGATCTGTCCATTGGGGTGTTAATGTCTTTCACTATGAGTGTATTAGTGTTGAATTCTCCCTTTATGTCAGTCAATAACTGCTTTACATATGTAGGTGTTCTTGTGCTGGGTGTGTATATGTTTACTAGGGTTATGTCCTCTTGTTGTATATTAATCCTTTTATCATTATGTAGTGACCTTCTTTGTCTCTTATTATAACCTTTGTTTTAAAGTCTATTTTGTCTGATATAAGTATTGCTACCCCAGCTTTTTGAAAATTTCCATTTGCATGAAATATCTTTTTCCACTTAACTTTCAGTGTGTGTATGTCATTTGATCTGAAGTGGGTCTCTTGTAGAGAGCTCATGATTGGGTCTTATTTTCTTAACCATTCAGTTATCCTATGTCTTTTGATTGGAGCATTAAGTCCATTTACATTTAAATTCTTTATAGGTACATAGTTAATGCCATTTTATTATTCATATTTATGGTTTCCCCCACACTTCTTTTTACAGAATTTTTTAAAACATTTTTTGCAATATTGGCTTGTTGGTGATGAATTCTTTTAGCTATTTCCTGTCTAGGAAGCTATTTATCTCACCTTCAATTTTTAATTGATAGCCTTGCTGTGTAGAATAGGTTCTTTTCTTCCTCCATCACTTTGAATATTTTATGCTAGTGCCTTCTGGCCTGCAAAATTTCTGTTGAAAAATCAGCTGACATTCTTAAGGGAGTACACTTGTAAGTAACTAGCTGCCTTTCTCTTGTTGCATTTATGATTCTCTCTTTCAAACTCTCTTTTAAACTTTTACATTTTAGTTATAATGTGTCTTGGTATGGATCTGTTTGGGTTCCTCTCGTTTGGGACTCTGAGATTCTTGGACTTGTATGTCTAATTCCTTTGCCAGGTCAGGGAAGTTTTCTGCCATTATTTCTTCAAATAGGTTCTCAATCTCTTGTTTTCTCTCTTCTCCTTGTGGTACACCCATGATGCAGATGGTAAGCTTGATGTTGTCCCATAGGTCTCTTAACCTTTCCTTATTTTTTAATTATTTTTTCTTTTTGCTATTCTGATTGGGTGTTTTCTGCTACCTTGTCTTCCTAGTTAATGATTTGATGCTCTGTTTCATCTAATCTACTTTTAATTCTTTCTAGTGTATTCTTTATTTTGGTTATTGTATTCTTCATTTCTGATTGGTTCTTTTTTATGGTTTCTATGTCCTTTTTATGCTTCCTATCTCTCAGATGAAGTTCTTACTGAGATCATCTATTCTCCCCCTAAGTTTGTTGAGCATTCTTATAACCAGTGTTTTGAACTCTGTCTCTGGTAGGTTGGTGCCTCCGGTGGGTTGCTTGCTTACCTTTCATTTAGTTTTTCTTTTTCTGGAGTTTTTGCCTATTGTTTCATTTGTAGAATGTTTCTTTGCTTTCTCATTTTAGTTGCCTCTATGTGTTTATTTCTATGTATTAGGAATATATGTTAAGTCTCCAGCCTTGGTCAGATGGCCATATATAGTAAGTGTCCTGTGTGGCCCAGTGGCACAGTCTTGCTGATCACCTGTGCTGGGGGCTCTGGGCATATTCCTTGTGTAGACTGTGTGTGTTTTCCTGTTGTGGCGAAGTCTTGATTGCTGTTAGCACATCAGTGGATGGAATTGACTCTCAGGATGACTGGCTATAGGGATTAGCCAAGCTGTATGAGGGTATGAGCTGCTGTGTGAAGGCTTACCCCAGTAGGCTCTTGTACATGTTGAGACCATCCTTTAGGTATGCAGCTTATGGGGCTATTCAGGTGGTGCTCTGTTGTGGTCTGACAGCAGCCTCTGGGTGTTTTGGTTCTGTGGCCTTTTTCAGGGGCTCCTGTGTTGGCCAAGGTTAGCCACTGCCTTTGATTACTTGGGGCTACCTGGTAGGAGCTACAAAGCAATCCACAGATGTTTGCTATCTATGTTGGATCTGGAAGCAAGTGGAAGAGACCATGGTGCAAATTGAAGTCGAGTACCCCTCGTATTAAGCCTGGGGTGGCTTAGCAAAAGAACCTGTATACTTCAAAGCCTGAGGCTGCCTGCCAGCAACCTGTAAAACTCTGCAGCTGAAAAGGCCTTTTGGTGGTACGTGAGCTGAGTAGATAAAGAAAGTAGATTTCACCTGGCCAATGCAGATTCACATTGTGTGTCAGTGCTGAATCTGTGGCTTCATGTAAAGGTCTCGGATCACAGCAAAACTAGCTGCTGCCCTCCTCGGGCCTACAGACATCCGAGATCTATTGAATAGAATCTTGTCAGGCCAATGAAGATTCAGAATTGTTGCCAATGCTGAGCCTGTGGCCTCTTGCAAAAGTTTCAGATCACACTGAGGCCAACTGTCATCTGCCTTGGACCCGTAGGCCCCCACAATCTATTTAAAAGATACTGTAGCTTGGGCTGACTTAGGTGGCCCACTACCAAATGTCTCTTGCAAAATGTGGGGGCCACGTGCATGCCACATGACCTGAGGGCTGCTGTTTGCTGATGAATCCACAGCCAGGAATTGAGCAGGATAGAGCTGGCTTCCTGGCGATGTGCCCTATGGGTAGCTTGTGGGGCGAGGATCCAGGGAGACATGGGGTGGAGCTGGCCGATGCCACTGGCCAGTGCGGCTTCAGAACTGGCCGTGTTGGGGGAGGGCTCAACACAGGCAAAATGGCGCCCACCTGCAGACTGCTCTGAGGGAGTCCAACAAAGGAGCAAGGCAGCTTTCCCTCCAGCCTTCACTATGGTGCCACACAACTCAAGACCTCTACATATGGCTCTTGTGCCTCCCAAGATGCTGACTCTCTGCTGATGCCCAAGGTAAGTGTCTGCATGAGAGTGATCTATGCATGGGCCCTTTAAGGGGGACATCTGGGTTTTCATATTCCTTTCATTTCTCCCTGATGGCCAGAATCCTCACTGGTTTTTACAGTCAGGTTTTGTGGGAACTCCTCTAATATGACTGGAACCCTGAGTTGGGTAGCCCCTGTTTGGGGCTTAGGGCCCCTCATTTCTTCAGGGGCCTCTGCAGCTATGCTCACACTCCCAGTGCTCAGCCACGCATGTGGGTGTGGGACCAGCCTGCTTCATGTCTTTGCCTCTCCTACTGGTCTCAAAGAGGCTTTTACTTTATATCCTGAAAAGTATGTATTCTGATCAGCTAGACTGACAAGATTCTCCATGTTGATTATTTTATAATTTGGTTGTAATTTTAATGTAGTCATAGGAGGAGGTAAACCCTGCTTTTACCTTGCCTGCCATCTTGACCCCTTCCTTCTACATTTCTGATTTTAGTTTCCTTCCCCTTTTATCCTCTCACACCTACAGAGTTAAAAATGTCTTCTCTTTGTGTTTTCATGAATTTCTGAATGCAATGAGTTCTGTTGGAACCTACCAACAGCTCTATTCCTTGACACTTCATTATACTCAAGACTATATTTAGGAAAAGATCAAAATGCTGCAAGGTTTGTTCTTTTTGTCAGGCACATACATTTTAGCAAGGACAATTTGGAGAAGTAATACTTCGTTAACATGTGCCTAATGTAGATTTATAGCCATGTGAATACTATGTTAATTTGTAAAGTTTTTCCCTAGAGAAATTAGTTATTGAGTATTGGAATAACTCAAATGCATTAAAAGTTACTCAAAATGAACCGAAGACCTTAATATAACCACTAAAATAATAAAACTCTGACAAGAAAGCATAGGTGTAAATCTTTATAACTTGGATTAGGTAATGATTTCTTAGATACGACACCTAAAGCACAAGAAAAATATAATTAAATTAAATTTTATCAAAATTTAAAACCTTTATGCGTCAAAGAACACTATCAAAAAAGTGAAAAGACAGCTTATAAAATGGGAGAACGTATTTTCAAACCATATATCTGATAAGAATTTAGTATTAAGAATAAAAAAATCTTAGAAGTCAACAATAAAAAGACAAATTACCCAATTAATAAAAGGATTTGAATGGACATTTCTCCATAGAAGATGTACAAATGGCCAATAAGCATGTGAAAAGATGGCCAACATCATTATATTAGAGAAATGCAAATCAAAATCATAATGAAATATCATTTCATACCCAGTAGCTATTTTTAAAAAGACAGATAATAATAAGTGTTGGCAAGGATGTAGAGAAATCAGAAACTTCATATACTTGGGATTGTCAAATGGTGTAGCCATCTGAATAAATAGTCTGGCAGTTCCTGAAAAGCTTCAACATAGAGTTACCAGGTCACACAGCAGTTTCACTCTCAGGTGTATATCCAGGAGAACTAAAAACATATATCTATACAAAAACTTGTATATATTATTCATAATAGCCAAAAAGTGAAAACAACCTAAATGTCAATCAATTGATGAATGGATAAACAAAATGTGACGTATCTATACAATGATATTAACCAGTCATAAAAAGGGATGAAATACTGATGTGTGCTACAATATAGATGAACCTTGAAAACATGCTAAGTGAAATAAGCCACATGTTGTATGATTTCATGTATGTAACATGTCAAAAATATGCAAATCTATATGGGAAGTAGATTAGTAGTTGCCAGGGGTTGTGAACAGAGAAGAATGGAGAGTGACTGATAATGGATATAGAGTTTCTTTTTGGGCGATGATAGTGTTCTGAGCTAGATAGTGATGATGGTTACATAACTTTGTGAAATATTAACATCCACTGCATTGTACACTTTAAACAAGTGAACTTTATAGTTTTACATCTTTAAAAAAAAAAGATGTGATAAATGACAGAATGGTTAGGTTCCTGATGCAAACTTAAGCAAACAAAAATGGCTGTACCCACAGGTCAAGGGCTACATCTGAGAATTATTGACTCTGCCTTCTAATGGGAAGTTGAGGGGCAAGACTCCAGGGTCCAGCTGTGGAACCCTTGGCTGGAATATTGTCCCAGGGATCCCAGATGTTGAGAGAGTCTTCTTGGAACCAGAAGCTGATAGGAATGAGTAGGGCTTGGTGAAGGAGACTTTGCCCTTGACAAGTTATATGTACAGTATCCTGGGAGAGGGTCTCCAGAGAACCAATAAAATGTCATCTTGGGCATGGGACCTTTGTATGAAAGTAATGAGCAAGTAATGAGCAAGTCAAAATTTTTCACCTGGTCACCTCTCTACCCTGCCTGCTTGAATCTTGGTGAGAGCAGAAACAGCAGTCGGTAAGTCAAGGAGGAAGTAAAAATGAGGGTCTCCCCCATTTAAGTGGTCCCAACCAAGACGTGGGGAGGTAAAGTGGTTTGCTCAATGTCACAAAACTGTCACCGGGAGAGCTCGGTTCCTTTTTTGAAGCCCGTTGCCATGCTGCTTGCCATACTGAGAGAGAAGATAAACATCTGTACAGTAGACATTAACATTTTTGATTCCTAGCAGTTAATCTAGAGCAGTAAAAAGGCAGGGCAGGGATGTAATTCAGCAGGAAGAACAATTGTGCTAAGGGCACAGGAAGTGCAGGCTTGCACAGACCTATACAATCATTCTAATCTCAAAGTCTTCTGGGAAATGCTCATTTGTGTACAAGGTCTTTCCAACTTTCCAGCAGTACCTTCCAGCAAGATATATGCTGTCTTCTGCAAAGGAGAAAGAAAAAGAGGAAACCCTGGCCAAGAGAATGACAGAGTTAAGAGTCTGATGAGCTGCAAATGCATTTTCTTAGCAGGTTTATGACTGTGGAAATATTCAGTGATAAGCACTTTCTCACCTATGGCACCTATGGCACTGCATAAATTAATTTCTTTAACAAGTAGTGATCAGCACTTTCTATAGAGCATCTTGATTTTAGAGACTTCATAAGTTTATTTTAGGAGGCGCTTATGTTGTGAAAGCTCCTACAAGTTTATATTATTCATTAAAGTTCAGGAAAGGATCTAACATTGCAGACACTTGTTTATACCTAGGGGCAGATGAGGAGCTTTGAAATATGACATTAGGTTAAATGTTTAGACTACTATAGGATTTGGTATTATAGTACCAGCTGGCATTCTTTTGATTGCTTTCTTGAAATACTACCTTCCAAAAACAGTCATCTCTACTTAGAATTTTTAAAAAGATGATGCTTATTCTACATTTTTATCTGTGAAAGGAAAAACAATTTTCAATGCATTTATATTCTAAAAAGCAGCACTGTTTCTAAGCTACACACAGAGCAATGATGTTCAAATTTTTGTGACAATGCAGACCCATGAAATCAGTAAATAAGAGATTCTGTTGTGCAAACCTTGATCTAGATCAATTCTTACATTTTATAACTGAGGGCACTGAGGCCCAGACATGAAGTGTCAAAGGCGAGGTTGTCTATGACCAAGCCTACTTTTCACCACCCAGTGCTCCTAGAAGATTGGAAGCTCCTGGAAGGTGGCCAACACCATTTATCAAAGGTCTTGAGTCATTTCTTCAAAGTTCTTAATCAAAGTCAAGTTGACCCAAATGACAGGAATTGAGTTATGATGGCTACATCCTCTAGCTTTGTTGCCCTCCTATTAGGACAAGAGAGGAATTCCATACCCTGGCCTGTAGCCACCATCATGACTCTGTGGTTTCAGCCTCTCTACACCTACATGGATGAGGTCACAGGGGACGAGTGGTCTGGGACTGTGGCATCAGGATGACAGGTGTGAATGTGCAGTGTTTTACCTTGCTACCTGTTGATGTGGAAAAGCAGATGATCTTAATGGGCTTTGGGACATAGGGATCCTATAAGCCTGTCCTATCCTTACATCTCCCTTTAAGAACACACACCAAAGGCCACAGGAAATGAGGAACAGTTCCTAGCAGTCAGCAGTGGCATCTGGTTGACTAGCTGTTGCTGTTCCTTGTCCACAAAGCATCTGATGATCAGGTCTGCTACTTACTTAATAAAAAGGAAAATGGGAACTAAATCAATACAGATTAATTGGTTAGTCTTTAATAGACATGAGGCTATGTATTAGTTTCCTATGGCTGCTACAATAAATGACCACAAACTGTTGCTTTCAACACACACACATTTATTCTCTTATAGTTCTGGAGGTCAGAAGTGCAGAATCAGTGTCCCTGAGCCAAAATCTAGGTGTCAGCACCTAGATTCCCTTTGAGCCCTTAGTGAGAGATGACATGTAGGGCCTACCTGGGTAATTCAGGATTATCTCTTTATCTCAAGATCCTTAACTTAATAGTACCTGCAAAGTCTATTTTGCCATATAAGGTAACATTCACGGGTTCTAAGGATTATATTCTCAATAGTTTTTTTTGGGGGGGGCATGGTTATTATTCAGTTGGTTATAGTCTGTGAGGTTGATAAGCTTCCTCATAAGTACACAATTTACTCTAAGGGGCTGTTCTGTACAGAACCAGCATGCTGTGGGGTTCTACAAGACCAAAGTTCATCTTCCCAAAAAGCCTAACAGAAACCCAAGGAGGGTCCTGGGAACCACATTAAAGTTTTATCCATAACAGCTACTCCCGCTACTTTAGATTCAATCTGCTGTCCTGTCTGGAGTAGGCCATGTTTGCCTGATTTTGTGCAGATGTGGAGGTAAGAAGAAGAAGGTCTATTCCTTTCTCTTCTTGAACTCTTCATTCTTCCAAATGCAAGTGTAGTCCCTGCACAGGAGCTCTGATGGGACGCCCCGGCTGGGATCCTTCTGGATCCTGGGTGGCTTGGCTGCTTCCCAACCCTGTTGGAAGCCCCACCAATGACACTGGCCAGGGAGTTTTCTCTCCGTCTTCTTGGAATAAACCTTAAGACTTAACCTATGAGTGCCTGTAATCTCTGGTGTAAATGGAGAAGAGGTGAGTGACTCTTCTCACTGGAGACCACAAATGACCCTGATGAGGTCTGAGGAAGAACCTGCTTTATGTCTCAGGGTGCAGCCTGTGACATTAGACTGCCTGGGTCTGGACCTGGTCTGTGTGGCTCTGAGCGAGCTGGGAAACTTTTGGGAGCCTGTTTCCATTTGTACTTGTAAAATGCAGGACAATTGTAGTTCTCAGCTTCTAGGGTTGCTGCGAAGATGGAACAATATGATCTTATCAAGCCCTTGGCTCAGGCCCTTAGTCCCCAGAAGCACTTATGAATAATGTGTCCAGCCATGGGGCCTCCTGGGACATGGATTTGCTGGTCGATTCACCAAGGTTATGCTGAATGTGTTTTTATGGGGGAAAATGTATTGCACTCAGAATCTCATCTTTAGTCATATTCATGGAGACTCTTGACAGGAGTCAGTGCTGTGGGGAAGACAGAGATGTATAAAATACAGAACTAAGCATCTAAAAGAGAGAGGAAAATAGATATAAAAGTTCTCATAGGTGCCACAGGACTAAGGCAGCTGGTTCAGGCTGTTAGAATCCAGAGCAAGAGAGAGAGATTGAGGCTGTGGGACGGAGGGACAGTTTTCCTCGAGAAGAAGATGCTCCAATGATTATAAACCCCTGCATGCTACCCTCTTGATGCTCTGAATTTATTTCCCTTTGTGATTATTTGGTGTTCATTTATAGTTAAGGATGCTGCACAAAGAGAAGTATGATTGGAAGCTGTGTCTGCATGGGTGACATTTGTTGACTTGTGGGCTTCACAGGAGAGGGCTCAAGAGGGGCAGTGGCCAGAGCAGCTGGTTTCTAGGGAGAAATGGCTTCCAGTCTCCTCCCCATGCTGGGAAGGGCTGAGTGAGTCAACCTGGACACTGTGCTCTGGCACTAAGCAGGAAAAGCCAGCTGATGAAGGTGTCTGACCTTTCAATGTGCTCATTTCGTTTTCCCTTCCCATAGCTGGGGGCACCTCACCTCTCAGCCCTGGAGGCTGACCTCTGCAGCTCGGCGTGACTGCACTAGTTCTCCACGGCTGCTATGTAGCAAAGTGCCACAAAGTGCCACAAACTGGGTGGCTTAAACAACAACAACAAAAAAATCAATTTTTTCACATCTCTGGAGGCCAGACATCCTAAATCAAGATGTTGGCAGGGCTGGATTCCTCTGGAGTCTCAGAAGGAGAATCCATCCCATGCCTCTCTCCTAGCTTCTCGTGGCTGTTGGCGATCCTTGAAGTTTCTTGGCTTGTGGCAGTGTCATCTCCATTTCAAATTCCATAGTCACATGGCTTTCTCCCCTTTGTCTCTTCTCCTTTTAGAAGGGCTCTGCCTATTGGATATTAGGTCCATCCTAATTCAAGACCATCTCTTTTTGAGGTCTTTACCTTTATTACACTTGGAAAGATTATTCCAAATAAAGTCAAGGTGGGTATCTTTTGAGGAACACATTTCAACCTAATAGAGTGAACGGATAATTTTATGTTCAAACCAAGACACACTGGGATTGACAAATGCTAAACTCTACAGGATGCCAGCCAGGTGTCCTTGGCTGGGCACAGTGGGCTGGCTGTGTGACCACCCTCTAAATACCTCCCACCCTCTTCCCCTGGGAGAAAAAGCTGTCAGGCTGTGTGGGTTGGAAGAGGAAATGTGAAGATGGAACTAGTGTTAATACTGACTTCTGCGCTTTTTAAATGTTTTCTGGCAAAAATCCACTTGCTCCTTGTTGAGTTCTCTTCTCAGTGACACAGAGTTGAAACCTAAGTTTCTTCTCCCTTATCCAACCGCTTTTCCTCTTCCAAACTTTTGAACATCCTCTTCCACTCTTCTCCCTTCTCTCCTTTGGATTAACCATTTTACTGTCACTCTAGTGGGAAAATGACAGAGGCAAATAGCACCTCAGGAGTGGAGAAGGAGTGGAGAGAAGGGTGATGCCCTTTGTGCCAAAAGATGTGTACAGTAGAAAATTGCATGTTGGTTTTCTTTTTATGTTAAGCACAAAAAGTGAATAAGTATAAGGGAAACCTTATGAATAATTTTATTTAATTGCAATTAAAATGAAAATGCTTATATTTTGATACCAAGCCAACAGATTCTTTTTGTGTGTGTGTGTGATAGTTAATGTTAGTGAGGATGTGGGGAGAACAGTCTCATACACTGCTGGTGAAATATAAATCAGCAGATTTTTCTGGAGGATGAGTTGATATTAAATATAAAATCCTTGAAGCAATATGTATAGACATTTACCGATTTCATCTCTAGGAAGTTATCTGGAAGAAAAACAAAACAGATTTGTTCCAGATTACGTATGAGGCTACGCCTCACCAACTCTATGTAAATCAGGATCAGCTAAAATGTGGGTATGGTAATAATTAGCTAAATTAGAGAGATTCCATATGATAGTCTTGAATACAGCCATTAAAAATCATGTTTTAAAAGAATATTTAATGACATAGCCAAATGATCAGGATATTATTTAAAATCTAAGAGACAGGTTACAAAGCAGTATGTTCATAATGATCCCCAATTTTTAAAAAAAAGCTAAACAATTTTATACATTGTTAAAAAAACAAAGACAGCTGGATGGATATATGTCAGAATGTTAAGGCTGAGTATCTCTGAGTCATACGATTACAGGTGGTGTTCATTTCTGCGTTTGTGCTATTATGCACGCATAGATTTTCTGCACTAAACATGCATTGCCATTATACAAAGGAATCAGCCTAACAAAACAAAGACAGACAGGAAAAATAAACCCAACAGGAAAAACTCACCTGAGTCCCTGCCCCTTCCCCTTCTCAGTGTTCTTTGCATGGTGCAGGGTCCAGCTACTTAGGAAACAGAATCTCTACGTACTCTCAGTGACTGCCACCTTCTTTCTACCATCTGGGTCCTTGGAATCAAGCCCTTGGTGGCACTGGTTCACAGACTCTCTGCCCCCCACGATGTTTCTGGCTTGTTCACATATTGTAGTTGGGAAAACGCCTGGACTTCGAGGATGAGATTGCTTTTCTTTTAGCTACCAATTGTGAATGAAATTTGAACAGTCTTTTGTATGGCTTTCCTACCCTTCCAGAGGGACCCTTTCTGCAAGTCACCCGATTGGGGGTGGGCAGTACTAAGCTGTCACTACTTATGGTCCAGCTGCTGCATACTGGTGCCTCCTGCAATCAGCGGAGCCTGCCATGCTCTTTCTTTCTTGGAGTCATCAGCATTACCCCGAAATCTAATCTTTTGATTAGACAGAGAATCTTGAACTTATTCTGCTTCAGATATTGACACAATATTTGAGGGTTTTTTTTTCTTCAAAGGTGTTGACTGATCAGTTCCACATACTTCAGAAAAATCCAACACCCAACTTTCCCTTTTTCTCATATTCTACTTCCACCTAGTCCACTCACCAGAGCTGAGATGCTATAATATTTGATCCTTATATTATTGTCCCTATTAATCATTTTCACCTAATTGATTATACCTTCAAAGTGCCCTCTGTCTTCTCAGCTTAGTTTCTCAACTTCATTTGTGTGTGTGTGTGTGTGTGTGTGTGTGTGTGTGTGTGTGTGTAAGACATACAAATATTTAACAATACGTTTGGGATTAAAAATACAAGATAAGACTCTCTATTTAGGCTTCTCTATGAGCATTTATGTACTGCTCTTTTGTTTAGGTGACCTTCAATTTTGAAACAAAAATTAGGGCACATAGTCTGATAAAGTACTTTTTTTTTCTAGTGTTTAAATATCTATTTGGTCAAAGTCTTACAAAGGGATAAAAATAAAAGTCTGTTTAGTTTAAAAGTCTCCTGTATTGATGATAATAAAATTCTATGACATTAGGACTCTTTTAGAAAATCTTGAGCACCTGGCTACTAATGTATTGCTACCCATTGTTGTTGTGGTGTGTGTATGTGTATGTGTGTGTATATGTATTATGCACACAGGTGCTCAATCTACTTTGTATATAAGTAGCATCTATAAATAATTTTATGACTATTAGAATATATAATATCTGAAAACTCACTTTACATTGACCCATCAACTCGTTAATTTATCCTTATCAGCCCCAAACACATTTAAACACATTTAATACTGAGCAGCAATTGTTATGGCAAGTTATTGCTTGCTCTTCTCAGCTGCCAGATGAATGCTAAAAAGGGCTGTGTAGATTGAGAAACTTATATATTTTTAAGAAGTGTTATAAGGAGCACAGTGTAGAAGTTTTTAGAACAAGGGTTTCAGATTCCCATGGCTCAGGTGGGTGTGTTACTCGCTCTCTTACCTACTCCATTGTTTATCTGACTATAAAAGTTGCTTATTGAAAATAACTTTTTAAATATTGAAATATAGAAAAGCTTAGAGAAAAATAACAATAACTCAAAATTTCAACACTCAAAGATGTCTGTTAAGATTTTGACTTAAAATAATTTTCTGGGTGTATAGGAATCTATAAATATCACATTGAATATATAATTTTGGATCCTGCTTTTTTTTACTTCATTTCTTTTTGTAACTAAAAATTCTCTGTGTAACTAAAAAAATGAACATAACTTTTTAATTATGCAAACTCCACTATGACAGAGATCTCTGTTTTGCTAACCAATAGGATAGTGCCTGAATATAGTAGGCACTTAATAGGTAGTTACTGAATTGTCCTATCTATTACGAATGTACTCTAATTTACTTGTTCATGCTCTAGTCATGGATTTTTTTTTCTTTTGTGAATTATATTTTTATGAACACTTTTGAGCATGTTTATAAATCACTTGCCTTGGGACTTATTTTCTAAAATTTGGTGTCCTAAAAGTATAACTCTCCAGTCAAGCAGTACGGACATTTTTATGGCTTTGATGCAAATTTTTTTCAATAAGGTGCCCGACTTCAAGAAGATAAGTGAAAATTATAGATGACAACAACCTCTGTGGGCAGAACACAGATAACCACTTAGTAGGATAATCAAACCATGACTTTCCTGAAATAATTTAAGCAAAATAGCTTACTAGTCAGAGGTGATAGGCAACAGTTAAGTCATTATGTCTAATTGTCAGCCCCCTACCTATAGTTAACACTAGAAGAATTTATTATTTACTCAATAACTGCAGATTGAGTGCTAAAAATGCATTGTGTGCTAAACCCTGGGAAAACCATGGATCACAGCCTCTGCCTCTTTGGAGCTTGCAGTTGGTTGGGGGAGATGGAGGGCTGTGGAGGTATTGTACCACCTGGGAGTGATGAGTCAGAGGGCGACCTCACAGTTAATTTCTTGGAGTCAATTGGGAAAAAACTATATGTAGTTTACTTGTTTCTTAACACACACTTCATGTTTCTTCTCTCAGAAAAAGTGATATTCAGCATCATTAGATGGAGTTTGGAGAGAGATGAGACTTAAAGGGACCTAGATGTGAACTCAGTTCAAGTGATGGAGACAGAGGTGTGAATAGACCCTGTAGAAAAGCTCCAGCTGAGTGAGATCTTGGGCTCACCATGTCCCATCCCAAGACCTTGGTGTTTCGGCTGTAAAATAAAGAGTTACCATTTCAAACCCAGTGCCAACTTTCTTTGAAATTTAAGTTTCAGAGGTCTCTGCCTATCAGTTTAGAGGAGATCTCTCGGGTAGCCCACAATATTTGCTCTGCCCTAGAGGCAGAACTTCATGTTCATAGACTAGGAAGTTTCCTGAGGGTATCCATAATTAGCTTTTACAAAAAATTTTTTAAATAATAAAAATTAGCAAAATTAATTCCCCAACCACCTTGTACCTGCTCATCTGGACACCACATCTTTTTCTCGCCGATGTGTTGGCCACACCCAGAGCCCAGAGCATTTAGGAGCACAATGTAGGTTCCCTTTACACCGTTTCTTGGCATGAAGCGTGCCTTGGAATGATAGAGTGACAAATGTATGTTGTCACACAGATACTGAATGCATTTTTTTTAAATTTCATATGTGTGTGTGTGTGTGTGTGTGTGTGTGTGTGTGTGTGTGTGTGTGTGGTGTGTGTCCGAGATTATGAATGATGCTCATCCATGTCCTCTCCTAGATGAGCAGTAGCCTGGGACACTCACTGGGTGCTATTGATGGAGCCACCAGGATGACTGCTTCATGCCTTTTATTGCAAATGCTCAATCAACCATTGGAAAAACAGCCCTGAGAGTCAGCATCTGGGGCAGAAAGTGAAAATAAGATAATCTAGCTAGTTTGTAAATTCGAAGGACCCATGCAGAAAAAGAGCATTCAGATGAGACAAGGTTAGAAGTAGAGGGACATGGAGCCTGAGCTGTGAGAGTGGCTACAGTGGCTTTTTATAGGTACTTTGTCACCTCTGAGGATGGTAGAAAGTTGCCATCAAGAGCAACAACTGGACCTAGCTAACTATTAAATGACTAGTACTAGTAAACAGGATCCTGGCTGGCCAGAACCCAGCAGCGGACTTCACTGGAACTGCCACACCAGCTCAGGGCCAAGGGGCTCTAAATGTCTATTAGGAGGGGAACTGAAGATGATTTAAGAGAAAGAACTTCTCTTCCATGAAGGATAGATCAGTGTTAAGAAGAAGTCGGCATTCTTCACACGCCCTTTCTCAACTTAAAAGCCAGCAAGAAAGTTATCTCTACACAAGCCTGGTGATGCCAAGGAGACTGTGTGCTCACCTCACTTGTCCCTGAGTGTTCGGATGACTTGATCTTTACTCTTTCCTCATGTTAATAATTCTAGGCTTAAATTAGTGCCATGTGTGCTAATTTAAAGGTTTCCTTTGGGAACATGCATCATCTCGTCTTGTGCTCGCTGTTCCTTCTTTATTGAGCAGCAGTAAATGTGCTGCCCAGTTTTAAATCCATATTTGGAGAGTTCTCCAACCAGGCAGAAGGTCCAGAAGGGGTGATGGGGCCAGCTTTACTTGACTTTTTTATTAAAAATTTAATCCTTAATCTCAAAAGACGTTTGCCAAGCGTTTACATGAAAACTAAATATATCTACACAAACATCATTTGACTCAAATTAGGATAAGCTAAGCTTTGAATTTAGATGAGATGAATTGTTAACCTGAACGATGATTTATTCAATAGTCAACAAATAATTATTAATTTCTTACTGTTGGCCAGGAATAATGTTAAAAAAAACTATAAGATTTGTATGGATACATGAGATAATCCTTTCCTTAAAATTACTCACAGTCTCCTGAGAGAGACATATAATACAAGATTAATGGTACAGTGTGATTAATATTTAGGTATAAGTAAGCATAAGAGGCTATGAAGCTATTTTGAGGGCCTCAGCAGGGAATATCAGGATAAGAAGACTGTGTATTGAAATGCCAGATTTCTGTATCTACCTTTATGATCCTTAGTTCTCATCCTATATGATCCTCATCCCAAATGCTCTCTCCACGTTATAAGGTTTGACATCCCATTCTCCTCAGGTCTTTCCTCAAAAACCACCTCCCACTGAGATCTTTCCTGGTCATCCTGTTTAAAATTGTACCTGCTGCCTGAGCCTTCCCCCACTTTTTCCTACTCTTCTTCCATGCTTTCTTTCTTTCCCTCTAGCAAATGTCACCATCGGGTATAATACAAATTTTATTTTATATTTGCTATTATTACTAATCAATAATTTTCCTCTTCCTTCATTGGAAGTATGAGCTCCTTCCTTAGATAGCTATATTCTCAGTTCTGAAGTAGTAGCTTCATATAAGAGGTGCTCAGCACATATTTGTTGACCGAACCAAAGGAGGGGTTTTAGCACTTACACAAAGTTAAGGATTAGCTAATAATTTATGTATTTTACTTTGTTCTGTAATGTACATAGCCAAACATTTTTAAGAAGAAAATAGTGGATAAAAATTTGACAAAAAAGAAAGTCATTTCGCAATTCATTGGTTAATATTTATTGAATGGCTATTATAGAAGAGTCACAGTGTTGGGTGGTATGGTAAATACAACAATGCTTGAGAGAGATCTCTGTCTTAAAATATTTTATATGAAACAGTGTTCAAAAAGATAATAACACATTGGAAAATAATATGAAGTATCTCAAGCAGAAAAAGAGAAAGAGCTAAAGGAATGTTGGCTAAGCTGACTGAGGCTAGACTAGTTAGTTGTTCAGGAACTTCCTAGAAAATGTAGAGCTTTACTTTGGGTGCAGAATTTAAGGAATAAGAAATAAAAGGTACGGGACAGGGTTGATGGTGGTATGAAGATGTACACTGCAGTGCACATCATTATGTGGAAGACTGTGCAAAACATTTTACTGGGAGGTACGCTATAGCGTGAAATAGCTCTTAGGTATTTACACGAAGGCTCTTTAAAGAAGTTATCTTGGGAAGCATAAAATTATTCCAATAATGCTACTTTGCTCCAGCCATTGTGAAATGCCCCCTTGAAAATGATCTTTAGAAATTGACTTATGTTTTTGAACTTGGTCACTGGGAGCACCATTCACTATTGGAGAACATATTTAATATTTTGAGAAAAGTCAGTAATGGTTCAGGGTTAAGCTGGATACTATGAACTGAATCTTTTTGTGGTTCCATCTGCCCCCAATTCACGTATGAGATCCTAATGCCCAAGGTGATAGTGTTAGGAGGTGGAGCCTTTGGAAGATGATTAGATCATAGGGGCTTTCGGGGAATTATTAAAGGGAATTATAGTATTCTTATAAAAGAGACCTCAGAAGACTCTCTCACGCCTTCTGCCATATGAGGACACAATAGAAAGACAGCTGTGTATGAATTAGGAAGTAGGCTCTTACCAGACATTCAGTCTACTGGCACCTTGATCTTGGACTTCCCAGCATCCAGAACTGTGAGAAATAAATGTTTATAATTTGTAAACCACTAGTCTGTGGTATTTTGTGACAGCAACCTGAATCAACTGAGACACTGGGCTAGTAAATGACTGATCAAACCAGGCAGTATTGTTTGGGCCTCAACTAAAATGTGATTTTAAAGAGATAGGCTAGATTTTCAGGTGCGTTTTATCCATTAAAGCTGAAGGCAACTTCAAAGTCGGGATTTAAAAATGTGTCGAGAAGAACTGTGTCTTAGACATATCACCTTCTATTTTAAAAAAAATTAATTGCAGTTAACATACAATGTTATATTAGTTTCAGGCACATAATATAATAATTAGACATTTATATAACTTACAAAGTGATCACGCTGATAAGTCTAGTACCCATCCGACATCATACTTAGTTATTACAATATTATTGACTATGTTGCCTATGCCATACTCTACATCCATGTGACAAGTCAATTTTTAAGATGGTTGTTTTGAAAAGCATTGCTCATTTGGATGAAAATTATTTTAAAAAACAGCATTACTCCTTAACAAGTTACCCTTCACAATTGTAAACATGAATTTCTTTCCAATTTCTCTGAATTTCTTCTATGAACCCTTTGTATGTGGATATGTTTTCACTGTTTCTATATTTATTGGAATCAAACCAATTAGCTGTGATGATGAAAAACGACCTTTCTTGACTCAAGAACAACATAGGGAAAAGAGCAAAAACTCAGCTCTTATTTAATTACTAGATGAGTGTTATTGGCATGGTCAAAGGAGGTAATTAACTTTAACTTTGTACTTAATAAAAAAAGTCAGGCAGTGGCTACATCCTGTGAATCAGAGACTTGGGGACATACGATAACTCATTCTATTACTCCTATTCCTTTATTCTCTGCCATACGCAGCTATACTCTCCAAACAGACTTTGGCCACAAGCTCTGAGTCTTGAAATATTTAGATGACTGGCCAGCTACACTCATGATAATCTCTAAAAGTTGCCTCAGCTTTCTTGGGTAGATGTCATTTCCATGTTCTTTGGCATTAATTTTTTTGATGGTTGAGGGATTATAATCAACAAACCATGTCTGTTTTACATATAAATGAGAAGACTGATAATCCGATTTAGCATCTTGAATCCATAGAATATATTCATTTATAGAAGCTTACAGAAGATTTTGACTGTACCAGGTATTAATGGATAATATTAAAAAGGTAGACCCTGTGGCTTTGAAAGTCATTCTCCTCTATATGTCTATCCCAGTGGGGACCATCAGAGAGGGGAGAGGTAGGTGCAGATATCTACAAAGCTAGAGTTTCACTACCTGCTGACAAATACATCCTAAGTACCAGGGATCACTTGGTAAGAACAAGCTTTGTTAAAAGTCACAAGGTCAAGTTCCAGGAATTGCAGTTCAGTTGTCACTTTGGTCTTAACATCTTAACATCCTGTAAGGCATGATAGAGCCCCTAATTATACTGTCCTAGAAATCATATGGCATTAAAGTAGAAAGAGACCAGGAAGGATAATTAATTTTCCAAATTTACATTTAATTAGTCTATGATTTGTCATTGTTGCTTATTGTAGGTTAGACTTATCTCCAAAACTAGAGTTTGTGTTCCTTGGATAGAGTACAGAATATTTGCACTTATACTGTCTCCACTTGGGTTAGCAAGTGTTGGACTAATCGGAAACACGTCGTTGATTATTTGTCTAGTTACCGCAGGGAGTAACCATTTGTAATTATTATTGGGTCTCACAATATCTGTAGAAATATCAAGAGCACAGACATAAAGGGAGTTGAGGGACAAAGTACACACTGCTAAAGACAAAGTGACAAGAGACAAATTATTTCACGGCAGACTTTTCTGCCATCCGTAGCTCTCATAGCTGTGTAAGACATTTAGTTAGGTGGATTTAGCTCTTTATTTCTGGTTGCTGACAGATCTGTCATTTTAAAGGCAAAGTACTAACTGGTTTTTAAGTAGGAAAAGAGAGACTGTGGTATTTCAGTGAAATGCAGGAAGAGCAGGAAACTATGAGCGAGTTGGCACTTTGTAGATCATTATTGCCCTTGCTTAATAAAGCAATAGATGCTTCCAAATTGCTTTGAAGTGGTGGCCAACTTCCTCACAGCACTGTGAAACCTGATACCTCTGCCTTTAAACAGTGTGTGAAAGTGCAAACGGTAGTACTTGTGAATTCATTCAGTGACTTCCAAACTGTTGTCTAAGCAGGAAATGGGAACACAGAAACTGAGAAAGGAGGGGGAAATGGCCTCCACGACACTTGGTGGTTGGATGTTAGACTTGGCTGACTTTTAGCTATGCCAACTTGAGTGTTACAGAGATAAACATTGGTTTCCCCAAAAGGATATAAAGGAATTAAAAGAAGGAACTTTGGCCTTTATAATGTATTTTTTTTAAACTTAATAAGCTCATGGCAGAGTTAAGTGAAAGCCAGCTCAACCCACATTTAATAAAATGCTTATTGGGCTACCAAATTTAATATGCATTTTAGAAGGTTGAAATTAGTGTCCAAATGACAAAGAGGGGAGGTAGGTCAGAAGAGTATTTTCTGTGCTTGAACTGAGATGACCATTGCAAAGGACTGGCTCAGTCTTAAGGTTGAAGTTGTTTTCTGTTACCTGCCTTCCCTTCCTGAGCAGGTGGTCCAACTACTTGCATGGTATGATGTGAGCATGTGACTTTAGCAATTTCTAAAGCAACAAGCTACCAAGTCAGAAGAAGCAAAGTGATGACTTTCTTGTTCTGCATACTGAGATCTATAGAAGAGCTATGTGATAAAACAGAGTAGTCTTTATTTGAACACTGGTTCAGCAGGAGCAAAATTCTCCCCCAGAGTTCATCATCTGGAAATAGTGCAGGTCTACAGTCTTGTCTACCATGAAAAATCTACATTCTGGAGCAGCATTGTTCAATAAAACTGTTTACAATGAAGGAAATGTTCTGTCTGCACTGTGCAATATGGTAGCCACAAGCCTTGGTGGCTACTGACACTGAGGAACTAAAGTTTAATTTTACTTATTTTTAATTCACTTTTAGTAGTCACATGTATCTCATGGATTTTATATTGGACGACACAGTTGTGGCAGGTTGGCAAAGGGACACGAGCACCTGTTTTATGTGCAGCTTAAAATCGATGGAGACAATGTCCTCTGTGTGTTTCTAAAGTTTGGGATTTTCCATTTATTTTTCTCATGAGTTGCAATGCTGATCATAAAAATAAGACATGTCCCTACAATATGATAAGGCCCTGATTAAAAACAAGAAAGAAAAGCAACACGAAAGAAAAAAATAAATAAAGCTGTGGTTATAGGTGTTCCTAGAGAACGACTGATGATTATTTCTTGGCCAAACATTTGCCGTGATGAAAAGTGGTAATGTCTCAACAAGTTCACCACTCTCCTCCTGTCACTCATTTTTGGATGCTGGGTTCCTGCCCTTTTATCTGTGTTGGAGAGCTGTCTAACTCTGTTCCAAGCCACATCTTAGAAAAACAAAACAAAACAAAACAATAACACAGAGAGAGGAAGATGTGTTAGGTGTGGGAAATGCTAATGACACAGGTTTCAACTTGCTACCAAGTCATCTCATACGTGATGGGGAACTCACTCATTTGGAATCTAGAACATGCTCTTTATGGAAGTACTTTCATAATTTGCTACTTTCCAAGGCTAACCTTGGGTCTATTTTACTTATCATGGAGCTGGTGTACAGCATAGTTGCAAAAATAATTTTAGAAAATATTTCTGTGCAATACTAGTTGTCAATGGAAACCCATCATTGAAAATCAGCAATATTAATTAATTTTGCTCTCCAAAATATGTATGAGGTTTGAGAAATTGAATAAGAGCTAATTTTTTATCTTGTTTGTTTGGAAGTGCTGAATGCACAAAGAAAAGCAGATTATACACAGAAGTAGATGGGGGGATGAAGAAGATATTTTGGGTTTTCTGGACTTATTTTTAAGGGTGTTTGTACTTATTCACCCTAGTGCCATGTTTCACTTCAAATATTTTATTTAATAGTTGACGACTTTCCTTGTCTTGTCTGTGTGTATCAGTAGTGCTGTTCTTAGACTCACTAAGTAGCCTTGTTTTGACTTGTGAGTGGAATAAAGAACAGGAGAGAAAGAAAAAAATCAGAAAGAACAGGAGACTCGTATAATGGACAGACATTGAAAAAGAAAGAAAAAAGGAAATAGTCAAGGTTTAGAATGATTGCTGGAGGTGAAATTTGCAGACTGGTATAATAATTGTCCCCATTCATAAAATATTTTCATTCAGTACCAGGAACTGAACTAGACCGTCAACATAAATTATTTTATGTAATTCTCACGACAACCCTCTGACATAGGTCTTTCCCCCATGCCTCTAATGGGGAAACCAAAGTTTAGAGATGAAACAACTCATTCAAGCTACCATCTCACCCCATCCAGGTAAAAGTAGATGACTCTGGATTTAAACACAAGCCCATTGAGTGCCAAAGCCTCTGCCCCTTCCATTACAATGTGCCCTAGACTACACTGGTGAACAATGGAGGACCTGATGGTCGTGATGTGTGTGAGTACTTTGAGAAGGATGAAAAGAGGTGTTGGCTGGGTTCCTGGTGCTTGTTACCAGGTCCTCAAGAGAACTTAGGAAAAGAGTTATGAGCTGGTGTGGAGCGAGATGGAAATGTTGACTGGGCAACTGGCTGGTGATGGGATTCAAATTCTAATAAGCCAGCACTTCCTAACACAGGATGCTTTTTTTTTTTTTTTTTTTTTTTTTTTTTTTTTTTTTTTTTTTTTTTTTTGTCTGTGTTAATGAAAGTTCATTACCAAAGAGGAAGAAGAAAGAAATTGAGACAACTTGCAACCTCTGAGTGTTGGACCCATTGCTGGGAATGTATTAGATTGTGGGTTTGCTATACTCACCTTTCCAAGGAGTTTGCTTTAGAGGATATTCTCTCTAATCTCAAAAGGTAAATTATGCAAAACGACATAGTCTTTTAAGGAATCAACCTTTTCTAAATACCTGCTACACATTGTCAATCCCTCCACATCCCACAGATATTGAATGAGTGCCTACTATGACTCAGCCACTCTTAGATGTCACATAATGTCAACACCAACCCCATATATTAAAGAATACTTTCAAAAAGTCAAATTTTAATTTGCTTAATTTCTCATTTTAGTACAATCTCCTTTCTACCCTTTGTCTCACAGGATGGCGTGGCACTAAAATGCTACTTAAAGAAAATGAGAACATTTTCCTTGTACTGTATTTATAACTTTCTTTTGATTCAGGGCTTGACATGGCTGAATAGGAAACTAAATATAACTGGTGTTTGTATTTTCCCTCACAGGCCTATTGGGCATTGAAAAGGAAGGAGGAAACACAAGCTTTGTGAAAAAGACTTCCAGTGTTAATGAGCAGCTGCATGTGTCTCAGGGAAACAGTTTGTGGCTAAAAATAGAGTCTCTCTAACTATAGCAACTAAGAGCCTTTAATACTCTGATTTCTCATGGGCAGAAATAAATTCCAAAAGCCTGTATGAGTAAGGAGGGTCGAGCGGCAGCGCTGGAGGGGTCTGGGGGACTGTGGCCTCAGATCCAGAGTTTGCATTAATCCACATGCGAGCCACAATCACATATGCTTATTGTATTCACCTGAGATTTTCTGTCTCAAAGACAATTAGAAATTAGTGGGTAACAACGAAGCTAAAAGGAAAAACAGCGCACACAGGCTATTTTTAACACACTAAACCAAATCACTGGGAAAAACAAAACAAAACAAAAAAAGACTGGGGAGAGTGAGTAGAAAGAAAGGAACTATAAATCCTCAAAGGAACGGATAATGTATAGCTCTTGGTGCTTAGCTGTGGTTTACTGAAGATGCGAGACACATCCAGAATGCTGCGACATTAGTCTTGAAATGGCCATCTCTGTATTTTATTATTATCTGTTAAATTCAGATATCTGGAAAGCTGCTTTCTAAGATGAATTACAGCTTAAATTTTGTTGTTGTTGTTAACTTGTGCTTTGGATTGAACTGCCTCCAGATTTGTATGCTGAAGCTGTAACCCTCAATACTTCCAATATGGTGGCATTTGGAGGTGGGGCATTTGGGAAGTAAATACATTTAGGATTTAGATGAGGTTGTGAGCATAGGGGTTCTCATGATGCGATTAGTGTCCTTAGAAGAAGAGGAAGAGATTCTTATTGGCATTCACCTTGATAAAACGTTCAAGGCATTTCCACAATGTGCAGATTGAGAATTTTTAATTAAAAAACAGAAACTGGGCATTTTTCATGTATGGCACTCTAATACTACAGAGAGAAAGGGTGTGGCTGTCAATGTTTAAACTACTTATGACCATACCCTTGTTTTGAATTAGTAATTGTTATGATCTTAGCTGTGGAGAATAACCTGGTTACATAAATATAAGTAAACACATTAAGGAAATAAAATTCCCCATACTGAAAGATTTGAACATGGCAATGCTTATTCATAATGTATTTGGTGAATGCCCTCCTGTCAACAGCAATCAGAATAAGGAATAACTCGAGAATTAAAAACATTTTTTCCCCCCAGGAATGGAGTCATTCTTAAAAATCTTTCACACACATTATCTCACTTTTATTTGTATTTTTGAGTCAAATTATAGTGGCAGATACAACAGTACCCTGTTAGTGGTGGGGAAACTCAGGAAGAAAAGTTCAAATAAAAGGATAATTTATTGTTCTGTTAGATGCTTCCTCAGAAACTTAAAAATAATAACTTCTTATTTCTAGAGGGCCATACTTAAATTCCATTGATGTAGTTTTTTTTTTTTTCTCTTTCCCAGCAATGAAAGGTCCAGAGCTGAGGAAGAAATTCCATTGCTAGTCTCAGATGTAAATACCCAAACATGGACAAAAACAAAGAAGCATTTATAGCACTGTGTATTGTCAAAGTCTTTTTGGTTGGTTAAATATGGAATGAAACAAAAGAAAACAAAAATAAAAGCATTATGGGCAGCTTTCTTCCCTGGCTGGAGACCTCTTGGGTCAGATTGGTCAAACAGATTTTTGTTGGTCTGTTTCCCAGATTATTTTAATGCAATGTGAATAATATTAAGTCAAATTATATGAAATTGCCACATTTGTGGGTCAAATAGGGTCGAATATTGGCAATTTCTTGTGGTCATCCTGAGAATGGCTACTTCTAGGTTTACATTGCACAGGTTGATTGTAAAAGTAGTCAATAGTAGCTCAGGCATTTTCAGCTTTCTCCTCTCTCTTTTTCTTGCTCTACTGCTGTGATTAGTTATTTCCATGTGCTTCACACTCCCTTGATGTATTCAGATTTTATAGAAACACCAAAATGGGGAGGGGGTGAAGGAAGGGGCTACCAACAACAGATTTATCATCATAAGAATTAAGAGCCTATGGTATAGATAATTTAGGCCTTCGGCTATGTTTTATTCTCTGTACAGGTGTCCGTGGTACTCTCTCTCACAGAGGGGTGAGTGGAATGTCACTATGACAGGGACAATCAGGAATTGGCTCTGCCTTATTAAAGAAGTCAGTTATTTTCCAGTTTGAGAAATGAATTATTTCCAGTAGACCTTGTGTCAGTACATACATGGTGTCCTGACCCTATGGACAAGCTCTAAAACCTTAAGCATGGGCCCCAGGGAACATGTAGAGCACAGCTGTCCAGGGACTGTCTAGAGGTCCATGAATTCTCCACGTCTGAGAAACCCCTTTCAGTTTGGGTCCAATCTATAAGTTAAAGTCAGTTGCTTTGAAGAACCTCCCAAATACTGCAATCCTTGGAAGAGGCTGGCCAGGGTCTCAATAGCTGAGGTCACTCAAGGTGTGGCATAGAGGCAGAGCAGGGTTTCCTTGCTGGCACGACCCCCAGGCCCGTGTCAAACAGGTACTAGCATTATCAGCGGGCCTCAAATGAAAGCAGTAATAGCAGGGCTTTGGTTGGTACAGACTGCACCTCTAAAATGGCCACTTAATGCAGTTGCAGATCGGAAACAATTTGCAGCTGATCTGAAATGACTTTTCAAAAAGAAACAGCCCTAGTCCCCCCAAAAATGAGTCTTCAGGTGATAGCATTGGGACTATGGCAGCAGGCGAGGATGCAGACAGGTGAGGACAGAGGAAGAATCCTTAGCCCACTGAGGCTAAGAATGTACACCAATTCTTTAGTAAGAAAGGGTTAGAAGTAAATACTAGAACTTTATGGGACAGTATTTCTACTTTGTTTTCTGGGTGTGGTAGTGCTTTGGTTCTGCTGGTGTGTGTGTGTGTGTGTGTGTGTGTGTGTGTGTGTGTGTGTGTGTACGTACGTGCTTATTTTAATTACTAATCTCTTTATATTTTATACTGTGGGTTCCTCACTATCAGTGGACTCTACAAATTCTCAAGTTTTTATAAAGAATCCGTTAAGATTTTTTATGTACATATCTGGACCAGGTAGAATCAACTGTTTAAGTTGTTAGAAGAGTCAGCCCCTTGGAGGAGGCTGGACAGACAGTTCTCCTGAGGGTGTGTCCCACATGGCTGTTTGTGCCTGGGTGTGTTCCACGATGTGCTAGAACAGTCCAGAACAGTCCACTTGCTCATGCTCAGGTACTCATTGCTCATAAATGGCAGAAATAGGTGGGGAAACCATTTACATATTGTTTGTTTTTTCAAAGCAGAGTTTTGGGAGGAAGAGAACCAAATTCTAAAGGCTTTCAAAATAGCTATATAAATAAACATAGCCAATTTGATATCATTACATAATTTAAAAGGAGATAAAGACTGGAAACTTAGGAGCAAATATTTGACCTATTGCTTTCTAAATAATAATGATAATTTTTTAAAAATCCCCTCAAAAAGAGGTTAGTAGAAGACCAAAGAATGCAGGTGAAAACTTTCAGATGAGATCAGCAATAAATGACCAGGTTTATTTTTTCTCTTAATTTCCATTTCTTGGTTGGACAATGAGAAAGTATGGTGACAGGAAGAGAGGCTATGCTCTGTCTGTCATGGACACTCAGGGTATAGTCGAGACTGATGCCAATAAAACTTCTATACCCATCCACGAGTGAGACACACCTTCAAAACAATTCGAATATGAAAGTGGTATCCAGTGCAAGAATTTCTCGTCTATCTTTTATCCATTAGAGACGAAGCAGCTCTCACTGCTGGTGTCTGCAGTTTCTTAGCTGTTTCTCTGGGAGGGTCTTGCACATGTGCCTTGTCCTGAAAGTGGAGACTGAACAGGAAGCCCAGGGCAAGGCGTGTGTGGGCAGCTGTGGGTGCGGGATTGCCAGTCCCTATAATTAGAAATATTGTCGTGTGATGATCTAAGAGGCATGCATTTTAATAATCCCTAAAATGTTTTGGGAACAAGACAGGGCATACATATATATAAAACAAAAATGAAAATACATGTTTAACACCTTTGCACGGTTTAAGCTACTGGCGATCAACAGAAGGCAACCTGGAAAGAAAAAAATCTCCAACCACCAATCGTGAATGAGATTTCCACTGGGCAGGCTTAATTCTTGAAGGCTCTGATGGAAAGATGTGACCAGATTCATGAAGGGAAGGGAGAGTACATTAAACCAAGAGAACCAAGATTATTTGTTATCTATAGACCTCTGGGGTGGGGGCGCAGAGGGCATTCAGGAATGTGCGAGGCTCCATTTCTATGGCCTATTATTTCTAAACAGAGGGACTTTAATTAGAGTAGAAATTTTTGTATTTTGGAGGGTCTTTTTGGATCTGTGACTCTCTTCTCAGAATAATGTTTTAACTATATGAAGCATATTATAGAAAAAATTAATTCTTCAGAACAGCCATTATCAAAATACTAAAAATAATTTAAGTTTGTGATAGAATATGTGTGTTCTTATTGTACTATATAGTGACACCTGGCAGCAGGTGTGAACTTCTCTGAGTTTGTAGGCCTGATGTACACAGTGAGCTTCCGGTTCTCCCCACACCATACTGTGCGGTAGACACCTCTGAGTTGGCCATCACTGAGAGTCACACGCGCTGCTCATATTATTCTGGCTTATTGTCTCCTTTCAGAGCTGGAGTTTCACCTCAAGGTTAGTAGGTCAGGTACAGGTCAATGATAATAAAGAAGTAATAATTCCCCCTCTCCCATTTCATAGCCCCCATGAATTCTCTCCGGGTTCATCTCGTTAAGAAGCCCTCGCCCTGTTTTCCTTAATGGTTTCCACGGGGTAAGGGGGTGGTTTACGTGCCTGATGACTTTGGGAGAAGAAGCACAGCCTGCTCAGCCCACTCTGCTCAGCTCAGCCTCTTGCAAGCTTTTTTCTTCTGTGTCACCTGTCTGCACAGCGCATACGTTCCTGATACTCTCTGTCTCCAGAGTAGCCTGCCATGGAAGGAAGATCTGGAGTTTGAATTGTGCCAGATACTAAGTGGGCAAATCTGTCCCCTTTTGGGGGTCACTGTCCTCTGTAGTGGAACTAAGTGCTTCAGTCCAGCTTTTATCGGTAATAAAGCTGCTGGTTGGTCTTCCAATGCTTGCTGTGGTTGGCCTCCTCTGGACACCCCAGGCTGGTCCAGTCTGTGTCTGAAGTGCATACATTCTGGAGGCAGCTTGAGTGCCAAGCCAGCCTTTGCTACTACCTACCTGGGACTCTGAAAAAGCGATTTATTTCTTGGTCTCTCTTTCTGTATTTGTAAAATGAGGATGATGATAGATCCCACCCCATAGGACTACATAAGAATCTAAGGAGTTAATTCACATAAAGTCTTAGAAAGATAATGGAAATAGGGTGTATGATTGACAAATTGATTCTGCATGGGACATGGGGAAAGATATGCTATTGACTGAGCCCCCAACCCCAGCAACTTCTATTAGGGATCCAAGATATTTGGTCAAAGGTGCCTCGGCACAGTAGGTAACGTATCAGCCTCCTAATATACCTGGTTACTTCATGGATTAAGGTAACCAGATGCTTGCCAGATCATATCTGCTCGTGCTGGATAGACACAACCAGAGTGTCATGCTTGGCCTACTTTAGTGATGACGTAATCTTTGTATATACACTGAAATGGCTGTACCTGTAATGAAGACAGTGAGGCATAAGGCCGACCTCTACGAAACTGATGGTTTTATAGGCCCCTGAATGGTTAAACAGCAGTCATTTCATGTATTTAAGCAAATACTTACACAATGGTTGTTAAATAACCACTGCCTCCCGGTCCCCAAAGGACCCTCCAGCATTCCCTAGAGCTCTCCAACCAAAGGGGTCCCCAGGATCTTGCTGTAGAGCTGAGGCTGACACCCATTCTGGCTGTTCGGTGGTGCCCTTATAGATATTCAAGGGAAGGTTTTTAAGAGTCTATTATTTGAGTATTTGACAATATGTGTTGGATATTGAGAATGTGTAAGGTCCTTTGCTTTTGGTTTGGACTTCCATTTTCCCAAGAGCTCATAAAAAAAAAAAAATTCAAGGCTTCTGTTTACTTTGAAACATCAAGGCATTCATGATATTTCTTGAACCTCTGTGCTGTATCCTTTGAGTCTAATTCTTTAAGATCTTGGACATATTAAGATTTGATGTCTAGTTCTCTTAGCAGAAGCTGAGAGTGAGGAGTGACTGAGCAGAGGCCCCTAAAAGGATTATCAGCAGGCGCATGGCCTCTTGCCCACCGGCCTCATGCCCACATGGCCTCATGCCCACCTTAGGACAGCCTCCTAAGGTGTGAAGTCTCTGTGCCTGGCAGGAAAAAACAGATTGAACCCAGGGATTGAGTTATAGTGTTTCTTCCTGGCACTCTGTGAGTCATCTCATGCATACAGCCAATCTGACATCGGAGCTAACTTGGGGGAGCAAACCACAAAGGAATAATTATTTTGGCTTTTCAGAACCTCTAGGATTTGGCTCTATTCTTTAGCTTCTTCTCCAACAGGTCATCCCATGCGGGTTTTCACCTCTGCGTTTTTAATACACTTGTCCCTCTTGAAATAGCCTTCCTTTCCATTGTTCACTGCTGAGATGAACAATCTGGTTTAAATGCTATTTCCTTCTCAAAGCCTCATGAGGCAGATTCTACGACGTGGGGGCTCCCAGGGTGCATCAAGGCTGCACGCAGCTTCTTTCTCTGTGGGATCCTCAGATCAGAACTCCCTTCTTCAAAAGGCTGGAACAGCAGGAGGAAGAGGATTGATGGAGATAAACACTAGTTGAGCCCCTGTTATGAATCGAATACTTCTGAGAACTACTGTTTGATTATTCATAGGACAAATATTTATGTGCCAGGCGTGTTCTAGGCACTGGAGAGAGCATGATAAGCAGAACCCAGTCCCTACTCTCAAAGAGACACAATCCCTAAGCAACACTCAAAATCTATATCTTTCTATTTACGGAGGAAACTTTTAGTAAGGTTGCTTGCTACTCTTTCCATCATGAGACCACGTACACAAACACAAGTGCATATGGAACAAGAACTAGATGTATTTGTTCCATTGTAAACTTCCCTCCTCCCTGTAAGGAATTTTAATCACTATTCTTCCACTTCGACCCCTATATACACTAGTAGACAACGGAAGGGTCATAGAAGCAAAGTGAAATGAAAGGACGCAGGGTATCTGTGCCTATTTTCCCCTGTGACTTGCAACCCATTGATTCTCCCATGTCTCAATGGGCTTTGGTGTGTAAGACTCACGATAACACCAAGCATCTGTCACTGGGCTACACAGGTGGTGCATACGCAAGCTAGCCCACCTGCGTGGAGAGGCCTGCTTAATTTACCAGCCAGCATGTGTAGATACAGAGAGGTCCAGACTGAACTCAGCAGCAAGCTCATGCTCAGATAAGCAAGGTCAGGCGTCCCTGGGGGCACGGGCAATTACAGAGAAAGCTGCTCATTGCAGCCCCACAGATAGCTTGCCATTTGCTTCTTGCTTTCTTTTGGGCTTGTGGCCAGTTTCTACAGGGAGAATTATATTGTAATATTTATTTACCAATAATAATGATAATCATAAGCCTGTGCTTATTTTATCATAAGTATAATAAATAATCTTATAAGTGTAAGCCACTTCAAATTTTATAGTTCTAGGGGCCTCATTTTTCATTCTTAAAGTAAGTAGGTTTTTTTGATTTGCTTTTTGTTTATTTTGCAACCATTTGTACATATTTTAATATGTGTGAGCCACTGTTGCATACAAGTAAGCAGTTTTTGTTTGTTAATGTGAGTAATGCATCTGCTATGTGTTACCTGGTGAATATATCACACGTGAAGTATTTTTTAAATCTTTGTGTCCAAAGATATTTTTGATTGGGAAAGTTTCTCAGAGGTGCTGATGTGAAGTGTTTGGATGAGGATACTTACAAAGAGCTATGCATATTAACATAGTAATTTCTAATTAGCGAAATGACTTTCAAATAAACAATCTAGCTATGTGTCAAAGGAGCAATGTCTCTAATTGCCCCGTGATAAACTATGAACGGAACCCACAGCTGGATAACAGATAGCAATACAATCCGCCAATAAAACCAATATTGCTATGCCTCATCAGCTCTGCTCACTTGTTTTTAAGAAATGCTGAAAGCAGAATTTTAATGGAGAATTACTTGAAAGACAGGCACGCAGGAACACATCTTGGCTTATGTGGAATGATCTGGTGATATGTCAAAGCACCTACAAACACATTGAGTGAAAAACGTATCCTCCTTTGAAGACTTAGATGTCTAAAAGGTGGATACAGCCAGGATCGTCAAGCATTCTGATCAGACATGTGTTGCGTCTGCTTCTCAGGTGGGGACACTTTGTTCCAGCCCAGCGTGATCGCCAGCTAATCAGGCTAACCCTCGCTTGACGTCAGTAAACATTTTCATCATCACACTAGTAGCATTCTCGGTCTGCTTTCTGATGTTTATTATCAAACATTTTGCTGTATTAAATGAGCTGAACTCCTAAATAATTTATCAGGTGATTTTAAAATAGCACTCTGATTTGCGTAGATGGGGATTGCCATGATTTTACATTCAAGGTAGGTGAATGAACATGTTTACACCACCTTTCAGGAAGTCAGAGTAAAGATTAAGACCCAGACAGTGGGTGAGACTGTGGTAACGTGGCCTCTCACTGCCCTGCATACTTTCCCAGTGTCCTTTTGATAACAGCCCTTTGTTTTCCTTTTGCTGCTAACACTGCCCGTTCCACGTGACTTGGTGGTGGCTGGAGGTCACTGCGGCCAGCCCTCTCCTGACCACAGGAGTCAGGCACATGACTCAGAGCACCCCTTTGTCATGGCAACAGAGATTGGTTCAGAGATTGCCACAAGGCCCAATCTGAGCCAATTGCTGATGGCCTCCTGTAAAATTTTTCAGTTGGAATGAACCATTTTAGGCTGGAGTTGCTTAGTTGAGAGGATACAGTTGGCAGCCAACTGGGGGACACCTTGGAGAGACATAGGTTGAAGAAGAAAGCCAAACTTGGTTAAAAGAAATGAAGAATGAAGAAACAGAGTCCCAAAGATATGCTTTGGGTCCTGACACCAGCTGTGCCTGAAATCAGTGATAATTTTAGAACTTCCAGAAATATGGGCTTTCCTTTCTTGCAAGAGCTAATTTGAGTTGAGCTCCCATCATTTGCAGCACAAAGAATCATAATTAATACAGAGGATTACCTGTCAGTTTAGGCAACATCCAAAGCAGACATACCTTGATCAGAAGGCCAAGGGTTAATTACTACTTACAAGTCCCACCAAATCAGGGGGCTTTTCTACCAAGGTAGAAGATACAGTTGGAAGATATCTCTACTAATTCAACAAAATATATTGATAAGTATTATTAGAGACTTCCAAAAGCCATTTTATGCCATTTCCACATGACTTCTGCTTCAGTTCAACATTGTGTGTTTAGAGAGGGTGTCCTCTCCACGAGATCATTCATTCATTTTATCGGGTTATATATCAAAGTGATATAAAAAAACAATAAAAGCATGCTGCATTGTTAAAGCAAAAGAGAAATCCTTTCTTGTTTGGTAGTTATAAACACTACCTTAGAATTGGCCAAGTCTCATCTGCATGGCTCTTCTGAGAATGTGTTGCTATTGCTGGGTTTGTCCCAAAGACCCCCACACCCAGCTCTTTCTGATTTAATTCCCAACTTTTCTGACCTGACTGCTGATCCCTGACCTCTGAGTTTGATTAACACTCACACCTTCATCTTTTTTTTTTATTTTGCCATTTCTCAGCCTTGACCTCTAAGTCCCCCTGTCCCCGCCCCCACATGCTCACCCTTTCTTCTGGCTGTCCATGTTTAGGTAAATGCGCCCGCTGCCCTGACCCACACTCTTGGACCCTTACTTCCCTCTCACTGATCTTGAGAAGACTCCTTGCCTCTCAAATTTGGTCTGTCATTTCTAGGATGTGACATTAGAATTGTTGAGGGAACCATTTTCAATCCGATCTCTGAAATCTAAAATTTCAGAGATTCATTCCCTTGTCTACTTTCCTCCTTTGACAAAATGCCACAGTCTCTGGGAGAAGGGACACAAGAAGCCTCATCGATAATGATTTCCTTTGGGTGTGCTGGTCGTTGTGGATGACTCCACAATATCCATTCCGCTACTCCGTGCTGTGTGTGTGGTGACCATGGAGACTGAGGGATTGATTCAGCTCCAGGGCAGGGAGACCCTGATCAGACTCAGTCAGTTATGGTGATCTTCCCCCATTAGCAAGAGATTCAGGAATTCAGAGCACCATGTATGGCAGCTCAGGGGCGAATGACACATGTCCGTTCAATCAGACAGAGGAGAAGGCTTTGACTCGATGTCTAGGGAAAGCAACTTTCTCTTCCTCCGCCTCATCATCATTCACGTGCTCCTCCATGGATTTGAATGAAGAAGCTTAGGGCCTGGTGATTGGCACATGCAGCCAGCCTCTAACCACAGAGAAAACAGCCTCAGGATGAAGCTGACGTTGTGTTTAACAGAGCAGAGAGATCGAAAGAACATGAGTGTTTCATGACATTGTCCAGTCACTTCATCATCCCACCCTTATCAAGACTTCCAGATAAGTGATTCCTACATCCTAGGTTCAAAACCTTAGATTTTAAAAAAGCTAATGTAACTAAGACAATGAGTTCATTTATGTTCTTTTCTGGGATCAGGTTTTGAGTCCTGGAGCATAAGTGGAACAAAGAAGGAGGTAAGAGGGAGATATTTTCCCAGAAAGGAGGCTGCCTGGGGCAGAATACAGAGAAAGGGAATGAGAAACACCAGAAAATAAACTTTTCATTCCATGAAACATGCCAAGTGTCAGCACTCTATCCAAGAAGGCTGGAGATATGATTATGTTTTCCCACTAATCAGGGATAAAGACTCATCTTCTGAAATTATCCATGAAACCCTCTAACTTGTGCCACGTGAATGGAAAGACTTGTCCAGTGTTTACAGGCCAAGGTCATAAGTTTGGGCCACAAGTTCAGCAAATAATAATAATAAGAGCTAACAATTATATTTCTAAACCATTTTTCACTTTTCAAAGGCTGTCACTGCCTGATTTCATTCGAGTCTGAGAACAATCCTCTGGAGTAAATTTTTGTCACCTCCTTTGTACAGATGAGGCAGCTGAGACTCAGAGAGACCAGATGAATGGCACAGAGCCACTGGCTGGTGGCAGGGAATCCAGGCCTGAGCACTAGAGTTCCAACTCAGGGCTTGCCTGCCTGGACCACCCCACATTGCCTCTCCCTCTGGCCTCCTTGTTGCCTGGCAGGCAGCTGCTTCCTCTACGTTCAGAATTAGTTTTCCTCCTTGGCCTCTCTTTGGGAAGGCAGCCCCAGGGCCTTCCTTATCGGTTTGTGGTTGCTCGACTTCTCTTTCCATGAAAAGGGCTTTAAGTCTTGGCATTTAATCCTCTTCCTTATCCACTGCCTCTTCTCCATTACTTCACTGGGCTTCCTGTTGGTTTTGTGTTAGGAACAACTGGAGTCAATTTTTGCATTTGCTTCAGAGGAAACTCAATCGAGTGAATTCTACACAATGGGGAACTTAGTGGATCATTATGTCTTAAGTAATTCCCAGGAAATGTGGTGAAACTAGAGAAAAGGGTATCCTTAATCCTAAATAATATGAGCTGAGAGTGAATGAGTTCTTTGGTTTTTTCAATAACACCCATGAGACGATTGATGTCTCACCATAAATGCAGAATAAAAAAAAAAAAAAATGAAAAGGAGTGAAAAAGTAGGAGGGGGGAGAGAAATAAATGTATGTGTAAACGTTTGGAGTCAAAGAGTATATATATGCAACAATGTTCTAACCTCTAATTTTTTCCCATTTTTGACTTAAATTAAGCATTGCTTAGTAAGCACAATGAGTCATTCCACAGAGCCTCATTAGTACCACTGAAAGCACTAGATCAGTAATTTGTGTGGTGGGCTGGCAGAGTGAGCAGCTGACAAAATGGCAAAATGGCAGATATAGTTGATAACCCACTGACTCATAAACCATTTGGTGCCTAAACACCGATTTGTTTATTTGTTAATCTCATCTACAGAATACAGATAAATTACAAAGTAAACTTGATCATGTCTATAGTTGTTTACTTTTGTTTCTCTCAATAAGCCCCTACAAATTCAAATGGGAAGTAGAGGTTAGAAATTCAGAGGTCAACTCTTGTTTTAACCATTTTTCTCAGTGTACATTTGTATTTTTGATGGCCCAAATCTTTTTAGTCCTGCTTTAGTGAGCTATGCAATTGTTTTATTTTGTCATAAATATTATGATTCAGTTACAATAAAACTTGGATCAGGATCAGAGGTCAGACCATGTCAACCAAAGACTATTAGGTCAAGAGAACTCTCCTATTTGTCCTAGACCTCCAGTGCTTCTCTTATAATGCTTATGATGTCTTTGAACCTCCTGATATAGAGATTTGGGTGCTGGGGTATCTACACTCAAGAAAATAATAGGAAGGGTTACATTTATACTTAAAATTTGTCTCTCATAACCAGGTGGCAGCTAATGTTTTTTAAAGGACTAATGAATCAGAGGAATTCTGAAAGGGAACACTTGACTTATCCTTATTTGACAATAATCCTAGGAATCAAGGAATATTAAAATAAACCATGTAATGGTGGATCCATTTGATTAACTTCATTATTAGAACCATGAAATTTATTGATACTAATTGGAAATTAAATCTCAATTGTTAATATACAGAAGATAATATAAGGAAATATTTTAAATAGAGCAGATGTGAGCGTTATAGTGTAGGTAAGCGTGGGAAAACATCAGCAGAGCTTATCCTTCTAACATTTTTTTAAGTCATCACACAGTTAAGTTTGTGTAGTAAAAAGTGTTCAAGGGAACAGACACCATGACATGCATATTCTAGGTGGTGTTCTTTCATTTTGACAGAGGGAAACTTGGTAACTGAAACCAACTCATAAACTGTGCAATTCATTCTGAATTTGCATTCACTTAAGGAAAAATTTTTCATGTTCTAGTTGGCTTTTATGTTTTCTGGACTTCCTGATTCCTACCTCGTTTCCTTGGTGTTCATTTACGTACCATGCTTAGCTATGCGGGTTTTCTTTTTTCCTCTCTATTTGTTAATTTTCTATCTGATCCAAAGCGAAGCTTAGCTGGGGGCTGAAGGACAGGTAACATTAGCGAGTCACCATCAGGTCAAGGGTTATGCGCAAGCCGGGCTGCCACCTCCTGCTATTTATAGCTTTTCATTCTTAAGGTTTCTGATATGTATGTGTTTGGCACTGCCAAGAAACAGAGGGAGGTCACTTTTCCACTTCCTCTTTCAGAGAGAATAACAGGCACAACAGCCATGGCAAATAGTCATTGTTATTTAGCACACAATAGAAATGCTGTCATATCCATTATCTCATTTAATCCTGTCAATAATCTGGAAGTAAGGTAATATTATTGTGTTTGGCAGATGAAGGAAAGGAGAAGCAGAAAAGTTGGGTAATCAGCTCAAACTCGCACAGCTGGTGATGGAAAGTGTTACAGTTTAAACCCAGATCTCTCTCCCATTAAGCTGGTATGTTTTTTTACTGTGCTCTGCTGCCTTTTGAAAAGCAAGATTTTTGAGAAAGTAGGGATGAGATGGAGGACACTGCTCTTTCTACATTTGTCACATTGTCTCTTGACTGCATTTTCCCCTTGCTTCTCCATCCCCCACACCCAAGTAAAAAAAATTGGGCTGAACCAAAAGAGACACTAGTAGTCATTGCTTTAAAAGTAGAAACTAGCCTTCTAAGGTAGGCTTTAGAACTCTACTCTGTCAAGTTTCTAAAGTCTAGAATCAGACACTCAACTTATGTATTGAGCAAATTATCAAGATAATGATTTAGATGGGATTTTCTCAGGAATGTAGATAAATCTTATTTCAGAATTTGGGTACAAAAGGTCTATTCTCATTTATTTGAATCTCCATCTTACTCTGTTGGTCTGACCCAGTGTTTCTCAAACCTTGGTATGAATAAAACTCATCTAAGGCTGAATCACTTAGTGTTCTTTGGTTGTAAGTAACAGAAATCTTCTCTGGTTACTATAAGTAGCAAGGATTCAGGCTGCTTTCAGAATTAGAGGGAAGCCTAGAGAAGAGGAAGAGAAAAAGGAGAAGGCCAGACAGTTCTAAGGTTGTAGGTGGAAGGAACTAATTCTGCTTTTTCTCTAAACTCAAATGACTACCCTTAAGTAATTATCTAGAATAGTCAGAATTCTAAGATGGGTTTCAAGATTCCTACTTTCTGTGTATTAGTCAGAGTTCTCCAGAGAAACAGAATCAATAGAAGGTGATAGATAGATAGATAGATAGATAGGTAATAGGTAGGTAGGTAGGTAGGTAGGTAGGTAGATAGATAAATAGATAGATAGATAGATAGATAGATAGATAGAAAGAAAGAAAGAAAGAAAGAAAGAAAGAAAGAAAGAAAGAAAGAAAGATAGATAGATAGATAGATAGATAGATAGATAGATAGATAGAAACTTGTTATGGGGGAATTGGTTCACATGATTATGGAGGCCGAGAAGTCATACAATCTGTTGTTTGTAAGCCAGAGGCCCAGGAAAGCTGGATGTAGTTCTAGTTCAAACCCAAAGGCTCAATAACCAGGAGCTCTGATTTCCAAGGGCAGGAGAAGATGAATGTATTAGCTCAACAGAGAGCAAATTACCCCTTCTTCAGCCATTCGTTCTATTTGGGCCCTCAGAAGATTGGATGATGGCCACTTGCTTCGATGAGGCCGCCCTTCTTTATTCGGTGTGCCATTCAAGGCTAATCTCTTCTGGAAATACTCTCACAGACACACCCAGAAATAATGTTTTAGCAGCACTCTGGGCACTCCTAGCCAGTCAGGTTGACAAATGAAGTTAACTATCACTCCCTGGTATATGCATCCTCTTGTTGACCTTAAAGGTGAAAACTGCTATAGACAAGGCCTGTGGCAGGAAACTGTGGACACCTCCAGGAGTTGACCAATAGCTAGCCAGAAAGTCCTATGGTTGCCAGGAGCTGAATTTTGCCATCAAGCAGCTGAAGACAACCACAGCCTCATGACAGACCCAGCCAACACCTTGATTTTAGCCTATGAGAGCCCAAGCAGAGAACTAATTCACTCTGTCTAAACTTCTGACTTCACTCTGTCTGAACTTTTGACCTACAGAACCATTGACATAAGTAGTTAGCATTTTAAGCTGCTCAGTTTGTGGTATTTTGTTTACAGAGCAATAGAAAACGAGTATATACCATCTAAATGCTGATGACTCTAAAATGTATATTTCCAGTCCAGACCTCTCTTGTGAAATTCAGTCTGATATCCAACTGCGTACTTGATATCTCTACTCTAATAGACATTGCAAACTTTACGTATTCTCCATCTTCCTTTCCCCTCATCTCATGTTTCCTGCAGCCCTTTTATGTTAAAAATGACAACTCTATACCCAAAGTTGCTTAACTCGAAACTCTGAATTATGTTTCACATTCAATCTGTCAATTTGAAACTTTGACTCTAGCTTCAAAATATTTCCAGAATTAACCACTTGTCACTACTGCCTCTGCTGTCACTCGATGTGCTTCCAACGTGTTTCACGTGGAATAATGCGATAGCTTCTAACGGGCTCCCCAGATTTCACCATACAGTCTATTTTCAATACACCACCCAAAGCGGTGTTGTTTAACAAAAGAACCTTAGAACCTTTTTAGAACCTTCTTAGAACCTTCTTAGAACCTACTTAGAACCTTCGATGGTTCCCTGGCAGACTGAGTTGTTAGTCTCCATTCTCCATCCCTCTCTTTGCCATGTGACTTTGCGGTCTCTCTCACTAGAAGCATAGCATACTGCCCCCTCCTTGACTTTGGCTTGGTTGTGTGCTTGCTTTGAGCAAATAGAGGTGTGCAGAAGTGACAGTGTCTCCATGATGAGTTTAGGCCTTACAAGTTTTTCCGTGTTTCCACTTGGCCTCTGCACCCTGCTATCGCGGTGAGAACATGTCCTGCCTAGTCCAGTCGCTCAAAGAGGAGAAGAGACACTTGGTGCAGACATGCACCCCACCTGCCACTTAATACTGTCCAGTTGAGCACAGCATAGATTTGGCTGGCTCTAAGCTGACCTGCAGGTATGTGAGCAAAATAAAGGCTTATAGCACACCACAGAGAGCCCGTGGTTGTTCTTTTCCAAGCAGGAGCTGATGGATACAGGCTCAGAGGAGAAGTCAAAAGTGCTTCTGACAGCCTACAAGGCTCTGCACACCCCATCCCTGCAAAAGCCCTAAACTCTTCCAATCCCTCTCCCCCTCACCTGCAGCTCTCCAGCTGCATTGGCCTCAGCGCTTATCTTTGGCTTTTCTAGACCCACTTCCACTCAGGCTTCTGTCCTGGTTTCCTCTGCCTGGAGCCCTTCCTCTGAGAATGTCCTGGTTCGCTCCCAACTCCAATGTCATCTTCTCTGTGAGAGCTGTTTGCAGTTATGACCTCATCCATCTGCCTTCCCTGTCTCCTCTTCTTGGTGTATTCTTCTCTTCATGACCAGGTATTTTATTTATTTTACTTTTTCCTGTTACCCTCCACCCCCCAAGTATAAGTTTCATAAGGGTAGGGATTTTCCACTCCTGAATTCCTAGTTTCTGGAATGATACTCAATAATAGTTACTAAATAAACACAGGCATAAATGATCATTACTGATAGTTTTTACAGGAAATCTGTTTTTCTTCTCTTTCTCTCTCTTTTTGCCCCTCAATCTGTATCCTTCTGTCCAAGAACCAGCGTCTAAGGCCTGGCCCTAACTTGAGTCTCAGTCTCACTCCTTGGCTATGGCAGAGCAAGACACCTTTATTTATAAACCCTCCAGTGGGGAGGGGACAGTCCCACAAAGGAACGAGGTGTGCTGTAACCTGCACAAGGGGGAAGGATGACGGATGGCCGAGGGACAGACAGGGTGGCCCCTGATGCAGGGCGTGAGTTAACTAACTGTGCCCACCCTCATACTGTATTCTGAAGCTTCCCTTTCAGAGTGTCTGCAGCTCACACTTGGAGGAATATTAGATACAGTACAACCCTCAGGAAAGTCTTTTGAGAATCTCAAAGGAAGATGCGGAAACTTGAATCTCTTCTTGTGCAAGGAGAAGAGGAAACACCATTTGAAGCCCTTAGAAGCAGCAGCCCCGGGACCTAGAAGGGGAACAGACACAGGGATTTCTGAGAGTCTCCAGACCTCCCTAGCTGTCGGCAGCTGGAATCCCTGATCACCATCCCTCTGGTCTCCACCACAGAAGCCACCATCCCAGACTTCCAAGGCCCAGTGGACCCCAGCTCCTGCTCCCTGGTTAGCAGGTCAGAGGTGAAAGGTGGCTTCTACCTGCTGCTTGGGCTGCAGCGTGGGAGACATCCTCTCACTGTGCTAGGTTGGAGTCCCATTGGCACTCTCCCACTGGTGCCCATGGTGTGAGGTCACTGTGACCACAGTGCACTTCAGCCATGTGGGGCACTTTGGGCTTCTGTGGGTTGGCCCCACGACCTGACCGCGCCACGCCAGTGTGGGAAAGAGCGTTCTGAGCCACAGATACCCAGTAGCTTGACCCATTTTTGGAAAGCAGATTGTTAGTAAGCTGGAGACTGTATTTCTAGAAAAGGAAAATTACAGTCTTTCTACGTAAAATGACTCAGCATTTAATAGGTTGCTGAGATCGACTCCCTTCCTTAATGATCTCTGGGCCATTTTGTCGCAAACATCAATCTGGGATGTGATCGTTGTGGGACTGGAATATGGTCTGTGATTTGCACAGTGAAAAACACTTGTCCCTTATGCTGTGGAACCTCGTTACCAGTGTACTTGATCATAGCTTTGTCACTCAATTATCCGTCTTCATTATTTTCTGTTAAACACAAATAAATTTGCTTCTCATCTGGAGCCCCTGAAAAAATTGCTTAAGGAGGTGAAATTATCTGAATAACTGTGAGCTCTTTAGGGATTTATATAACATATTCATTCACTCATTCTGTATTTTGATAATGTGTTTATTGACTTGTTAACCTATTGTTATTCATTTAAGGCATTTAAAGTTTTACTTATCATTTTAACACCATAGGTATTTCTAAGTCCTGGAAATTAGGTTTGAAGCATCAGAGTATATGAATAAGGATAACAATAGTAGTTGTAGAAATGATAATGATAATAGTAATAACAATTATAATCCCAGAAGCAATCATTTTTGAGAATTTATTATGTGCTATGAATAGTACTAGGCACATATGTTATTTAAGCTTTCTCTTCTCATATCAGTCGAATGGAGATTCATTTAGGGAGTATAGGTTTTAAAGTCGGATGCATATGGGTCTGAATCCCACCTCAGCCACTGTATTGGCTCTGTGCTGCTGGGCCAATTACTTAATCTCTCTGTAAAGTGGGGATGGCAATTCTTATCTCGCAGGAAATTTATGAAAATAAAATTAAGTACAATGGTATATATAAAAACCTAGGTATGGAGTCAAGTAATCATCTCTTAATAGACCATGGTTCTTGATAATAAACTTATCACATTCTACACATAGCAAAGCTTCTTACCTTCGTGAATAATCAAAGGCTTGGTAAGAATAGGGCAGCTTCTATTTTTTAGGACTTAAGGAGACAACACACATATTGTGATTTTGACTGATTTTCACAATTTGCTGACTATTATTAACATGGGGACCATGGGACCTTACAAGGACTCTGCTCTTAACTCCAATCTAAGATGGGAAGACCATCCATTATTTCTTCTAAACACTATTACTTTCTCGCTGAAGTCTCAGTCTTGGCATTGTTCAAGCACCGCCAATAAAAGCAGAATTCATGGGAGATGTATGTTGGGGAGCAGGAAAGATACCCTTTAAAAAGTACTTTATTCAAGATAGTTATAAACACTGGAGAATGATGCGGGCAAATTAGCGTCATAAACTATGGGAGCAGAAGGCATGATGATGATTTTCCCATAAGAAATACATCTATTTTGGGATTCCTCAGTGGTTTACTACTTTTTCTATCATGGGAGAGTTTTGATTTATTGTCCCTGGGCCTTTTTTTTTTTCAAACAACAACAACAACAAATAGGAGATAAAGAATAATGGAAGTAATGTAATGCAAGGAGGGAAAATAATGTGAAATAAAGGAAACAGAAGAGTAAACAGAGATGAGAGAGGAGAGAAAAGGAGAGAAGGGGAAAGGGAAAATAAACGAGTGTGCCGTTTACAGAGGTTTAGAGTTAAAACATAGCATTTCAGTTCATTCCAATTAAGTAAAATAAAAGTTGAAAATATTCTGATTGTTTAAGCACTACTGAAAATCGCAGTTCAAAATTCAATCTGCAAGCCTCCTGCTAACCTGACGGCAAGTGTTTGTTGAGGATTGATTGTGTGTCTAACTTGGCCAGGTGCTGGGTGACAGGTCCGGCTTATCAGTAAACCTGTGTGCATTGCTTTAGTGCTTGGGATCTAGTTGGGATATAAAACAATTAGAAAGTTAAATAATCTCTAATTAAGAAGCAAAATTGATAGAAAGGCAGCTCGTTTGAGTCCCGCAGGCTTTTAGAATGGAAAAACGAGTGTCCCAGGAAAATACTTTGGAAAATTCTGCAACCTGCCTCTTCTAGGAGAATCACCAGGCGTAATAGCAAATCCAAACTTCCCTCTTCCTTCACGGGGACTGTGTAGCGTGTTTCCTCAAAGGTGGATGCTGTCAATACCATGTGAAGGTTGTTTATTAGGGGGTGTGTGTGCACCCAAACAGCAGGGGCATGGGGCAAAGGGCAAAGGGGAATGGGAGGGGAGGAGGAGGAGGAGGAAGCCGACAGAAGCTTGTGTTTCTGAGTCTGAGTCAGCTACCACCAAGGGCGTGGGTGCTCAAACCTGGAGTCTTTCTGTTGGAAAACAAAATGCAAAATGAGGAGGCAGGGCCAAAAGTTGAGGAGGAGAGAGTAGAATCTTGGGAGACATTGTTTTAGTTTATGACAGGAGCCCCATAACATGTGTCTTGGAGTTGTCCACGTGGAAGACGAGAGAGGGATCGTTTACCCTCTGGCTCTTGAACTGCCTTAGTCCAGGGCGAACCCCTTGCAGATGGATTCCTTGCACTTCTGGGTTGCTTGTAAATAGTCCTCATGGGAGAATTTGCCCCCACAAATAGTGGCTGGAGGAAGCGGTGGGCCCAAGAAGATCTGGGGCGACATCCTGAAGGTTTAAAAACTCTTAGTCTCTGTGATCTTGGGGAATTATTATTCTACTGAATGCATTTTGGTTAAATGTGGAAGTTTTTTTCTTTGGTAGGCATAGGAGTTGGTCAGCTTTTGGCATGGCTCTATCCAGGGACTCAAATAATGTTTCTCAAATCTCTCTTTTTCTCGGCTCTTGCCTCGTTTGCTGTTTGGGCCTCTTTCCCATGTGGTAGGACAGATGGATTCCCCCACTGGTTCACTGGTACCCCTCCTCTGTTTGCTCCTGGACACATAATGAGGCTCTTTGCACTTGCAATGAAGTGTGCCCCAGTGACGGGTTCTGGCTTACTGGAATGTGGGCAGAGTGGTGCCTGCCACACTCCTTGATAAACCTTCACTCTTTCTCTTACTCTCATTCCTCAGCTGCCAATAGGCTATAGGGAACCCAGTGAGGATGCCATGGCCACGGGAAGGAGGGAGCCTGATTCATTACATCTAAAGTCACCAGCTACATTGTCACAGTGGATTATTAGATGAACACGAAAAATATCTACAGTGTTCAGCCAGTGCAATTTTGGTGTGTCTTACAGCAGTTAGCTTAACTTAAAACACCTCTCATGACCTACATGTTCATATCAATTCTTAAAAGAAATTCTCATTCTCTCTACTTGGGTCATTAGACTAATCAGAGTTTCCAGTGGTCTGGAAGGGTGGGGTTGAGACACTTGATCCCCATCAGAAACACATGGAATGGGAGCAGGATAAGGCAAAGAAACATGGGACAAAAAAAAAAAAAAATGGCGTGGCCATCGTTACAGGATGATACAGTAGCATCTGATTCTAGACTTGGCTTTCCCATAACTTACCTGTGTGGCCCCGGGCGTTCTGCTCTCCCATGCTGAGCCTCGGTTGCTTTCTCTGTACAATGTGAGAATTGATTTAGATGATTTCCAATGTCCTTTTCCAACTTTGAGATTATTTAGTAATAATGCGATAAAAACACTACCCTGGGCAGATTCTACTCTTTCCTTTGTGGACTCAGAGGTGCTGCAAAGGGTCCTGCCCCCCTCATCTTTACAAAGATGGGCAGCCATAGCCTATCCCCACTCTGCCTCTGCCGTGCCAGCAAACACAGGCAGCTTTTCTGCGGCCTTTGCACCTGCAGAGGCAGAGTGCCCAGCAGTCCAGCCTCACACCTGGGCAGGTGTGTTTAAAAGGACGAGCAGATTCAGAGCTGTCTTCCCGAGGGATGCTCTCTCCCGTGGTCCTTTCTCAAAGATCTGGATCTTTCATGCTAAACCGTGGATATTTTGACATAAATAACTATCCTGCCCTCTCAATAGATACTAAGCAAGAAGAGGATTGAGGGCAGATTTAGAAACGGCAGGGATGTATTTTTAGAGTGAATTGTTTGAATCATGTCTGTTACTTTTTCTTGTGCTAATCCGTTTTTTTTTTTGTTTTTTTGTTTTTTTTTTTTTTTTTGTGGTAAGTTTTTCTTCAGAACCCTAGCTGGGTATTGTTTACTTAGCAGGAGTCCTGCCTTAAATCTGAGCTGATATCTTTGCACGTTGGGAAGGCAAATGGGGTAGAGCTCAGATACCTGGTGTCTGGCCAAGTGGTACCCTGGGAGAAGAAAGCTCTTGAGAAAAGATCAGGACTCACATTCTAGATTCAACAGAGAATGACTCAGCATCTCAGGGGCAGCGTCTGCCGAGGGAGACAATTCTCCCTGTGACAGATCTTGAAACCGCACATCTGAGTTTGTGGCGGGTGTGAAACCAAAAACATGGGGAGGAGGACCACAGTCACCAAAAATGTCCGTCACTTTCCTGTCCTCTTCCATCCAACAGATGTTTGTTGAGCACTTACTTTATGTCGGTCCCGCCTGGCACTTTGTCACTGAGGGATGGTCATGGGTGCCTGTCTGCGTGGGGGATTGGGGGTACGACCCTGGATGAATGAGGGAAACCAAGCAAATATCGGCTGATAAAGAGATAATCAGATTCATGAAACTGAGAGGGCTTAGGGGCTTGCGGGGGCAGGATTTCTCGAAAGCAGGTAGAAGGCGAGGAACCAGAGTGCTGCAGGCAGTGGGACTCACAGCTGCAGAGGCCCTGAGGAGGGCACGTTCCATATCCTGAAAGGAGGCCAGAGCGACGGCAGCAGGATGGACAGGGTTCGAGAGACAGGATGTGAACCAGTCATTAGAGCAGGGCTTCACAACCTCGGTGCTATTATTGTCATTTGGGACCAGAAAATCTTCTGTGGTTGGAGGCCATCCTGTGCATTGTGGGATGTTTTGCATCATCCTTGGTCTCTACCCACTAGATGCCAGTAGTACCCACTGGTCGTGATAGCCAAAAAATGTCTCCAGATATTGTCACACATGTCCTGCAGCATTGAGAACACTGCTTTAGGGCTGTGAGCCCACCCGAAGGAAGGCAGAACACCAAGGAGGGCCACCAGAATGCAAAGCAATAGAGGAGGAGGGTGTTGTGATGGTTCATTGTATGTGTCTCCTGGCCGGGCCATGATACCCAGATGTGTGGTCATATACTATCCTAGGTGTTTTCATGAAGATACTTATTTTAGATGAGATTAACATTTAAATTAAATTTGGAGTGAGGCACCCCATCATCTCCATAATGTGGGTGGGCCTCATCCAATCAGCTAAAGATCTTAAGAAGAAGAAGACTGACCACCCCACTCATGAACACACACACACACACACACACACACACACACACACACACACACACACACAAGAGGGTATTCTGCCAGCTGACGGCCTTTGGACTTGAGCTGCAAATCAGCTCTCCTGGTCTCCAAGCCTGTGGGCCTGCCATGCAGATTCTGGACTAGTCATTTATAAAATTTTGTGAGCCAATTTTTAAAAATAAATTTCTCTCTGTAATATATGTATGAGCTAATGTCTTCACATGTTAGAAGAGCAAATGGGGTGGATCTATAATAACAAACAAACAAATAAATAAATCCAGGGCCTCCAACATCTGACAAGTGCCACTGCCTGGGGATGTGGGCTTGAGGGGGTTGGGGGTGGTAACACAGAGGGATGGCTGGAGTCATCCTTTAGGACACTGAGAGCACAATGCAAACTTTCTCAGGGAGGGCGGTTTTATTTATTTATTTATTATTATTATTGAGTGAGGCACTCTCAGAGAACCACCTAGTTCAGGGAGGTCTCACCAATAGCTGGTAGAAGGTGGCTGTACCTAGGTAGGGCAGAGAAGCTTTTTCATGGGACACACATATGAGGTCACCCTGGAGGACTCTGAGTAAGACTGGGCTGGAGACACCATCAGGGAAAGCGACAGTCAAGGAAATATAGCCATCTCTATTTTGTGATCATGTTGCACTCCCAGGCTGATGTGGAGATATTGGGGATGTAGATATATAAATGACACATGAATTTAGGTGTAATCTAGTGACCTGATTGTCTCCAAATGGTGTACAGGTAAGGACAGACTGACTATTTGCTTACAACCTGATTCAGAGGTAAAGCCTGCAAAGGGATGTCCACCCCTACATAGGTCTTTTCTCTCCCCATTTCCCACCTCTGAGAGCACTTAAAGAGGTGCTTACAGGGCCAAGCGCACACACCTTTCTTTTCATGAGCAAAAACAAAACACAGAGCATCTCACTGATTATTTGGACATTGGATTCTTTTTTTAGGAGAGTCCAGAGGAAAGAGAAATATCTTGCTAGTGTGTGACACACAGGTTTGCTGATTTGAAGGGGAGATTGAAGAGAAGTTCTTTCTACAGATGCTGGATTTAGAGTGAGTCCCAGCAGTCAGCACAGGTATCCATCCCGTCTTCCTAGTGCACATGCTGTGACCTGGCTTTAAGGAGAGGCTCTGGCGGCCTCTGCCCCGGGCTATGCCACTGACCCAACCTGAAATCCTACCTTCCATGACTTTCAGGTAACAGGTTCTTTTATATCAGACCATAAAGCAAAAAAGACCCTTCCTGCTTAGTGCTGAGTCTTCCTGAAGCTATGAACAGGAGTAAGATTGCTGTAAAGAACTTTAAGAGAGCCTGCTAAAAAACGTTAAGTAATGCATAACTTGGCATCGCCATGCCCTTTAAGTATTTGTGGAGAGCAAGTAAGACCATGGGTAGTGGAGAATAAAATATGTTGCTTTTCACATATTGGAGTAGCTCAAGTGAAAACAAGTTCCTCAAACATTTTAATTTCAATTGATTTCATGTTATAAGACACACAGTCACACATTGATTTTCTCATCTTGCATTGTTTCTTCAAACCCAGTGTTACATAAACACAAAAAAGTTATTCTTAAAAATTACTCAATTTATAATCTAAACATAAAATTCTCAAAAATTAAAAAGGCTGTGTCCACACATAGCTAAACAAATAGATCCAGTTTTGACTGTTCTGTCCTTTGTTTGTTTGTTTGTTTTATTTCGCTTTTTGCCACTCATTTTGGGTCACTGGTTCCCCACTGCTCATGGCTAACCTTCCTGCTGGTCATGGCATCTCTCTCTGGATGCTGCATGGACAACACTGCCCTCCTTTCTTCTGTGTTCATCTCAGACACCTCAACACCACAGTGACCCATGACCATTGCTGACAACTGGTGGTTTATAATACGGTGGCTGTGATTAGACTACATTCTAACACTTCAAATAAACCTGTAGCCTCAAACTCTGCCTGGTAAGTTGGTATCTACTTCTGTTCATGTCAGCATTTTATTTAAATAGGAGAGACATAGTTTGGCCAAATGTTAAAACAAAAATTGACATTCTTTAATGAGCGAGTGTCTACTAGGAAAAAAAACTCTGTTTTTTTTTTACTCTAGAAATCTGGTTGGGTCATTTCTAAGCCGTGACATTACTAGCTCTGTGACTGAGCAGATTCAACTGATTCTGAATTTCAGTGTTCTTATCTACAAAGTAAGACTAATAATAATCAGTTCTAACTTGTACACAGGGTTGTCATAGTCAAAAGCAATAAGATGGATGAACGTGGTGTGTAAGTTTTGGAACACCGGGTCTTGATAAGATTGCATTCTGTCACAAATAATTATCCAGTACTTACTAATCTGCTGGCACACTTTGTGTGCTAAACTCCAAACTTAATATCCAAAACAGGATAAATAGGTAAGACATGGTTCCTGCCCTTGGGGATTACCCTAGGGGAAGCCTATGAAATGTAAAGGCGTCAACATTCTCTGACCCCATCTGAAAGGCAATGGGAATTTAAACTGATTAATTAACCTCAGAAAGATTTAAATAGCCTTGATTGAATTTTTGCACATTGTGTTCAACATTGTTTTTGAGTCAAGGTGGGAAGGTTAACACCTTTATTTATTAAAATAGAATTCTTTTGAATTAAAAATAATCTATACTCATTAAAATAAGGACTACAGAATTAAAAAAGTAGAAATTGGGTCTCTTGGCTTGAACTGGGTTTGAATCCCAGCTCTTCTCTTTCTTACTAGCTGTGAGTGTCAGTTTCCTCATTAAATTGAGGTTAATAAACACTAAAGCAAAATCTGATGAGAATGAAAAGAGATTTAAAATGCCAAGTGTAATATTTGGTGGGTATTTAATAAATGTTGTGGGTTTTTTCTCTTCCATTGTTCTGAAAACTAATTTGAGGAGAATTAACATTATATGTAATGTAGTGACGTGCAAAATTCCTGATCTGCTATGAATGTATCTTTGCTTCTTTTCAGCTTCCATTCATGTATGACCAAGGTCTCAATGTCCAGTGAGGGCCCTTCCTTCCCATTTAACAAACTAACCCAGGACTTTTCAGATGGGGGGTCATTAACTCTCAGGAAATGCCTAACCCTCCAATTATCCTGGCTGCTTTACATTTTTGAGGAAAAGGTACATTTACAAAATTGTCTTTTTGTTTGTTGAATAACTTTAACCTCCAACCACAGTCATTTCCCTGTGGGCACAAACATAGTAAAGTGTCCTTTCTGAGTTTAAAAGCTGGAGCAATCAAAATAAGTAAGTAGTGAAGTTTCATTATTCTACAGGAACAGTTTTATTGTACATTACGGGGAAAAAAATTTGCCAGTTGGCAAAGAAGCAGAAAAGGTTTTCTATCTTTTATTGATTTCTCAAGTGTTGTGACTTGGGGCACATTGGATGAAATAACTTCTATTCTACACTAATGAAAATAGATTCTGTTTGCTCCTCAGTCAGAGTAAGAAGTCCCAAAGAATAATGGATATACAAAAAGTGTTTCTTGAATCTCTTCCATGAGGTAGAATGATTTTTACAGTGTCGCATGAAATGGCCATCATTTTTTGAAGGAGGATGGAATGGTATTAGGGACAGAGCCTACACTTTGGTGTCATGAAAGCAGTTTCACACTGGACTCCAAATCCTATCTTGTGACCTAGGCACGTTGGTCGGCCCCTCTGAGCCTCAATTTCCTCATCTTTGATGTGGGGTGAATACTACCTGCCTCATAAGGTGAAGAGGATAGAATGGAATAATATGTACACAACAGGTGTGTGGTCACTCTCTACCTCCCCTAATGAAAAAATGTTAGGCTAAGTGGTTTTAAAACTAAGCATCTCTCATTAGTTGCTTCCATATACATTATCTCCTTAGATTTTTCAAAACAACCTCATGAAGTAGGTAGCTTTCAACTTATGTTAACAGTATTTTACAAATAAAGAAACAGTGCTTAAATTGAGTATAAGAATTAGCCTCTCTGAGTCACTAGGCTGGTGAAGAGAGATGCAGAGAGAAGGTCCAGAACATTTGGCACCCGAGTCTATGCTTTCCCCATTCTACACCCCCATCTCTTTGTGGATGATTCAAATGGCAAACTGGAATATAGTATTCTTGTTTTCTGATGATAACTGTATCAGTCAGAGTTCAGCCAGAGAAACAGAACCAGCCTGAGACTTATTATAAGGAACGGGCCTATATAATTGTGGAGACTGGCTAAGCATGTCTAGAATCTTGGGGCAGGTAATGAAGAAAGGCAAATCATGAGCATTTCCGAGCCCTGGAAGCTTTAGCTTAAACTAGGAGTTTCTGAACTCAGGGCGGGTTCAGGCCTTCCTTCAAAAGGCTTCCACCTGATTGATCATCCTGTCTACCAGGATGGTTTTCTTATTGATTAATTTAAAGTCAGCTGATTAGTTACATTTGCAAAATTCCTTCACAACAGCACCGAGACTGGTGTTCGAATCACAGGGAGAAGGTGTGCGTATGCTACAACACGGCTTCTGCCTCCCTTTCTTTCTTTAACTCATGGGAGAGGACATCCTTTATGGTCCACCCTAATGAGAACATACTGAAAATTCTGGAGATTGTAGTTTGGCAGAGCTAAGTAGAAAAATCACAAAACCATTGTAATAAAATAGGGAAGCCTAACACTGAAATATACGTCTCTCGTAACTTATTCCTTTGGCATCTGCACACACTTACTGGTCACTGTGAGAGAAGCAACCTGGGAAAGTGATTGGTCATCATGAGTCAAGTTGACCCAGTCAAGTTTATGCATAAAATTAACCATCAAAGTAGTTTTAGTGTGTACCAAGTACGAAAGAACTTCCCAGTTCCCTAGAGAGGCTTCAACCCTCTTTTCCCAGGACCCCTGGGTTCTTCCTTTGACTTTCTCAGTGCGGGGTGTTCCAACTATCTTTTCTTCAAACCTCCATTTCCATTTTTTTTTTTTTTTTTTGCCCAGAGACACAAAATTGAGCTTTCCTGCAGGCACAGTGACCTAAGACAGCTGCTGGGCTGTCTGCTACTCATAATTCAAAAAGGGTTTTCCCTCATCTCAGGAGTACCAAAGGGTGGGAGCAGGTTGCCACAAAGAGCACCAGGCATCCTTGTTGCCAAAATCTGATCAGCCCAATGCAGGAATGCTGTGCTCGGTCTGTGCCAACTCTTACCTCTGTCCTGTTGGGTTTGCTGAGTGTGGTATTAAAAAGCACAAATTTCTAATTTTTGGTGAATTGCAAAAATGGCCAGTTTTTCATGCCCCTAGTTGGACTTTGAAGCCTTTCTCCACATATATGGTGTTTATTTCTCCACTTCTTGAATATAGGTTGGCCTTGTAATTTGCTTTGGCAGTGCAATCCAGTGGCAATGACAGTGTGCTGGTTCTGAGCCCAGACTCCAAGAGTCCATACTTCCATACTTTCTCTTGGGTCTCTGTCCAGATAACTTATGAATTAGCCCAGGCTAGGCCAATGGAGAATGGGAGAACATGAAACAAAGATGAGCCGTGTAGCTGAGATTCTTCTAGCCCAGCTTGCCTCAAATGGCCTAGCAGGCAACCACAAATGCATTAATGAATCCAATTGAGACCAGAAGAGCCACTCAGCTCATCAATGATCACAGGCTCAATTATCAAGCTGCTGAATTGTGAGTGAAATGAACGTGGCCATTGTTTTAAGCCACTAAGTTTTGGGGTCATTTGTTACGCAGTTAAAAGCTAACTAGTCATTACTTTATGCCGGTAGTGCAATTCTTATGATAGGCTCCCTGAGCATTTTTGTGACTTCCTGTTTCGGAAAAAGATTTCATAGGATATTTCTGCTGGCAAAATTAATAGGTTTCATCTCCCTGGCAACTTTCTGATGGAGCATTGCTCCTAAACTCTCAAAACGGGCATATGTGTATATAATCGAGTTTGGTGGTTTTGTAAGATCTTTACATTTTAGCACAGAAGCTTGGATGACATAAGACCTTAAGCTTTGATTATCTGTTGAAGAACCACTTCCATGGACCCTGAAGGGTTTGCAAAAGCATGGGCCTGGCCTCCTCCATATTCTTGTTCAAGTGACTGCAGGTTCTACCTGGCTGAGTGGCCTGGGCAGGTGATAACTACACTCATTTCCTACTGTGTTCATAGTCTATTGCTGAAATTCCTTGACCTCAGTGGGGTCACAGATTTAAAGAATTACAGAGCTATTTAGTGGATGTGAAAGAACAATTTCAGAGGAGATTCATAGATTTTGATGACTATGAATCATACCTAAAGAATTTGTGGCTACCTTTGAAGTGCAAACCACAGGATGTATCTGATTTATTCAGCATCTGGGCTATTTCTGTGGTTCCGTTTACAAAAGACCTTACTGAGCTGAAAATGAACTGTGCCTACCGAGAAGACCGTTGGTAAAAACGTTGGGGGTATTAACCAGAATTATTCTGAATTTCCTGGCCACGCGGGCAAAATCTTGCTGAAGTTTGGGTTTTATTGGCTTTGTGGAAATGTTTTCTTTTATGAAACTGTTGTGATCAAAGCTGAGTCTCTCTCAGGGATGCAGATTGTGATTCAGAAATGAGAAGTGCCCTAACTTAAGGTACTCCCGAGATCTTCAGAACAGCTCAGTTTAATGTAAGTGTTCTTATTGACTGATCGACATGTGCAAGTGACTGCCACCTGACCTATAAAAATGGATTTTTGAGTATTTGGCTGAGCAACTTTTTTTCTAGATTGCCTCATGTTGAGTGAAGAGAGAGTGTATGCCAGAGTCTCCTCTAATTGTGCACCTAATCCAGTTAGTGTACAAATCTGGCAGATACGTTAGCGTAATACAAATGAATATTTTTATTTGCTTGATTTGTTTAGTTGAAGGGTCTGGTGGACTAAAATGCGAATTTCTAGAAACTGTGTTTTAATTAAAGTGATCAACAAATTTGTTAGAGGAATCTGGTATCTTTACCTCCCTGCAGCCTGCACAGTTTTGAAATATTTTCTGTTATAATTGAAAAAAGCTACTGCTTTTCAACTGACAAATCACCCCTGTCATTCATCAAAAACATCTTCTGTTTAGAAGCCTAGTTTTATTTTAGCCTGAGAAAAGAGGCTGTACTGTCCTAAAGGGTGACATTATGCTTTCAGCTCAGCCAAACCAAGCTTATTAGACATCTAGTGAAAAAATTAATCCAATAAGCATTTGTTTAGATGATGATGATGATGATGATGAGTAACAGTAATTGCATTTATTGAGCTCTGTGCAAGACACTAAGTAAAATTATCCGTAATTGTCCATCTCTTTTAATTCTCATAACTCTGTGAGATAGGCACTTGTATTATCCCCATTTTCTAGTGAGGAAATTGAGGCACAAAGAAATCACATAACTTGTTTAGATGTCATAACTAAAAAATAGAAGAATTGAAGCCCAATCACGGTTTTGTGAGACTCAAAACTCACAGCCATTTCAAAATACTATCTAGTATTAAATAAAGCACTAAATAATCACTTTTTTTACCTTACTTTATTAAAACATGAATGGCTAGTGGCAATCTTTCTGAATTCTTAGCTGAGACCCTTGTAATAAAAGATAGATTGACAAGAGAAAAACAAACAGACAAAAGTTTATCAACATATAGACCTGATGTATATATGGAAGATGGCCAAGCAAAATTATGTAACTCACAGAGTTAGAATTCAAACTCAAATACCATCTTAATAGGAACAGGGAAAGCGGGTGTAGACCTCTTAGGGGAGAGTAAGTGATTTTTAAGAAAAACAAATGGGCCTTTAGAAGAATAAATGGAAAACGTAATCGTGTAAGACAAAGTTTGTCTGCATGTGGTATCAACTTCTAGTCTCCTCTCCGGCGACAAGAGTCAATCTTCCCTGGCTGATGAAAATCCTGGGAGAAGGGATTTACGACAATTGAGTTTCTTTTGGAGACTCTGTCTAGAGGTGAAGAAGGGGAGTTTGAAGAAAACCTCTCCTTGCATTTGCTGTATTTCAAGTGCCTACAGCCCAAAATAATGAAAATATTGAAGTGGTATATTTTGGAGGGGGACATACATATGTCCCAGTAAGCTTCAAAACTTGATGTCAACCGCTTTAACTTTTAGTTAAGTGACAGAGTATGGGGAGTGATACCAAGTTTACCATCTCTGCTGTGTCATTCTCCAAAGCATCTTTTAGACTTTAGATTTCATTCGTGCATGGTAGAATATCATACCATAATTCTACAGTCTGAGAGGGGAGAGAAGGAGTGATGGAAAGAGAAAGAGAGATGGAGAAAGAGAGTACTGTTATTAACCAGCTATTGACCACCCTACGTCATTCCAGGGTTCTTTTTATGTACCCGCGACATGTCAGCGCACCCCTTAGTGTTTCAGTTGCATTGTCTGAGATATGAAAGTTCAGACACGTCGTAAGGTGTGGTCTCTTCATGGTCTCATTCTAGTTCATTTTATACACAGAGCTGGTTTCATGCAAGCCCATCAGCCATTCGGCCTTCCTAGGCAGCTCCAACTGGCGAACTGTGTCTCCATTAGCCAAGCACATGTTAGTCAACACATGGAGTACAGTTGGCGTACCCCACATAATGAAACGCTCATGACATTTAGGCATTTCAAACTTTCTTAGAGCAAACCCCAGTGGGCCTTCCATTGCAGAACTGACTTTCTGGGTAGAAAAAGAAAAAAACCACACAACCAAAATAGGTTTGTGACATTTCCCTGCGTTTGGTGAGTGGGGAAATCTCATGGTACCCTGAGAGGTGGGAGAAACTGATACTGAAAATGTACATGTAAATCAAGTGAAGTGTCCAGGGTGCTTGCTGCAGCCTGCACGCAGCTGCCTCTGAGAGCCTCCGACAACAGAGAAGGAAGCTCCCAGCCCCCAGCATGACTCAGCCCGCTTGTGCCCGCCGGTCCACATGTCCGCCCGCCCGCCCACCCGCCGGCCGGAACCGGAAGGCCCTGATTGTGCTCAATTGTTTTCCTGAATTCCTTTCCCAAACAGCAAAAGGAAACATTACTGTTTGGCTTCACGCCAGCCAGGCCGCTTCGTACACACCATGCTCAGGATGTAAAGCTCTGGGCCCAGCCAAGACACGCAGGGACGCAGGGCTGCGGTCACTTCTGCCTGCGTTTCTGATTAAAAGGCTGCCTCTCTCAGCAAACAATCCCGAGTGATTTAAGACAAAGGGAACTCCCTTTACTAGCAACCACCCTGACCTAAGTGTGGCCATTTGTTTTACGGGCCCGTTTCATGTCCTGTCACCCCACAGAAGGCCCATACTCCGCCACCCACTGCGTCTCCTGAATAAAATGTCAAAGGCCCTGTCTGCTAGCCACCTCCTTCTCAGATCTGATTGCTGCAGAGAGACTGGGTGGGTGAGAGAAAGTGGGGCCTGAAAAGAAAGAGGAAGGAGGAAATTGGAAGATTCCTTAACATAGGAAGGGACTGGGATCAGGACGCTTGCAGCTCCCCCACCTCTGGATGGACTTTCAGGCCCAGTAAGGCCCCCGGGGCAGCGCTCCTATCACTGGATGCTCCTAGAGGACCTCCACCCCTAGAGCCACCCCGAAAAGTCTCCCTCTCATGGTTAGGGGTCACCTACCCCCAACTATGTTAAGGAATGAGTCCGATTGTTCTTCCTTGTGGACCCCTGACACGGCCTTTTGCCTCAGATATGGCCGTAGCTGCCCTCCCTGTGACAGCTACTCCACTGGGCTCAGGGGCCAAAGTGATGCTGCAGTTTGTGGCAGAAGATAGGGGGCTGGGGACAGGCTGGCAAGAATATTTCTCTCCTAAACTCGGGACTGCTCTGGGCCCCGTGTTCACAGTCTAACAATGTCCTCCTGACTGGCCTCCGTTTTCTCTGCAGAGGCTCAAGCCGGAGGGCATAGAGCCCGGGTAGGGTGGGTGGCGGTGGCAGCAGGGGGCAGATTCTACACCGTTCCTTCTGGCCTCCTCACTCTTGCCTGGTCCTTCCTTCAGGTTCTCCCGCACCAGCTCTATGCACGTTTTCAGCTCTGATCATGTCACACACAGATCACCTCTTGCAAAGTTGCACAGATGACGGGTTTTTTTTTTTTTTCTCCCCCATCTATTCTAATGCAACAGAAAGCTGAAATCAGTTTTGGTTGACCAAGAAAATCCCAACTCATGAGCCTATTCCAGATTCTTCAGGTGTTTTGGTCAGTTTATGTCAATACATACCTTAAAAAGGTGCCCCCTGTTCAAATCATTTGGGCAATGGGATTAAAGCAAGGCAAACAGGTTCTCGGCTGCAGGACTTCTCAGAGACTTAACCGTGCAGCTGCGCCCTGTGGCTATGCAAAGAGGCTCTGCTGTGCGGAGTTAATCTGTGCTTTCTGTCTGGTTAGGTGACACTCTAGTTCCACAAGGAGAACTATGGGCAGTTGCTTTTTCTTCAGCGGAGTGGCCTTTTTCAGGGAACACAGATGCAACAGGCAGGAGTTAACCACAGTAGCTTTGTGGCTGCCTCTAGCTCCTCTGTTCCACTGAAGGGCAGGGAGGGTTTGAGCTCTGGAGAGGGGCAGGCTTTTATAGCAGTGAGGATGCTGGGTGAGGTGACACCCATGCTGCTGGCAGGTGCAAGCAGCCCCAGCCTTCATTTAATGCACTCCATCAGGAATGGGATGGGGACAGCCATTATAATGGCAGGTTCCAGCAGGGGAACAGCAATGACACATCAGGCTGCCTTGGGAAAGGGCCAGCTCCCTTATCCTTTTGGGTCAGGAATCCTAGGGAAAACAGCCAGGCTTGTTGCAGGCTGGAGTGTGTGTGCTCACAGACCCCACAGTTCTCTCAGGCACATCAAAACCCAAGCAAGCCAAATCCCAGCAGCAACAAAAACCAAATCGCACTCTTAAATTCAAACATCCCATCTGTGCATTCATCATACTGTCAGCGTGTGGAAGCGTCTCGTTCATTTCTTGGGGTCAGAGTTAAATTGTGTTAAGAGTCTCACTTACCTAGGAGCCCAAACCGGGGGGTCAGGAGTGAGGGGCACAGTCTGAAAACACAATCAGTACATAATCTGGCTAATATGAGAACCACCTTCACCATTAAAACAAATCTCCTGTTAAAACCTCTTGGAAATAACAAGCCTAATTAGGAAAATCCTTGTCTATATAGATTTCAACTTTGTTTTCTTTACAGAGACAATACAGATCAGGAGACCCCTTCAGTCAGAAATGAGCCACGTGGGAATGTGATAGGTGAGTGTATAAAAAGCATTACCTTCTAGTTTTCTTCCCTCTTATATGTTATTCTAAGCGAGGAAAATGAAGGATAGCGCACTGGGTATAGGGAGGAGAGGGAGGGGCGTGCTAAATACGTTGCCAGGTTGTGGCTGTGTAACTAGCGGGTGACAATCGGTGGTCACGGGAGTGGGAATGAGAAGCAGAGCAGCTCTTTGGAAGAGATGGAAGAGAGCGATCTTTTGGACAGGCCGAGAGCTCTCCAGGTAGGACTCTCCACGAGGCAGGTGGCTGGATGAGCCTGGAGCTCAGAGACATCTGGGTTGGAAGCATAACTTTGGGTCCACAGAGAATGGGAGCCAGGACTGTACCTGAGATCATCTGAGACAGCTCAGCAGGAGCCCCAGCGAGGGCCTGGGGTGGGCTGGAAGAGGAGACGGATGGGAGACCGGGCAGGAAGGCTGCAGGTACAGCAGGGATAAGGCCACCAAAGGTACACGGGCACTGGGTTCTCATGGGATGCACACACACCTGCCCGACCCAAGATGTAGCTGCAGAGAGGGTTTGCATTAAACAGGTAAACAGGGCTCTGTTGTTCCTTTTCCCCCAAATATTATCTTTCATGAATTACACTAAAATAGTGTTTTTAAAGCCCTTTTTTTATTATTTTATTTTTTTAAATTACATTTTTATGATGAACCAGTGAGGAAGTTGTGGAAGATATGAACCTCTACCATATTTTTTTTATAGCTTTATTGAGCTATAATTGACAAATAAAAAGTAAGATACATCAAGTATGCATTGTGGTGATTTGACACACGTATGCACTGTGAAAGAACCACTCTGGCCCCCATTGGGTAATTAACACATCCAAACACCTGGTATAGTCACCTTTCTTTTTCTTTTGTGAGAACACATAAATGCTGCTCTCGATGAATTTCAGTTATCCAATAGTGTCAGGCCATCGTCACCACGTGATGCACGAGACCTTCTGATCCTAGTCAGCTTACAACTGCAAGTTCGTCCCCTTTGACCAACCTCTCCCTCTATACCCCACCCTTCCGCCCCTGGCAACCACTTCTCTGTTGCTATGAGTGGCTTCCTCTTTTCTAGATTCCGCATACAGGTGATCCCATGGGTCGGTGTTTGTATGAGCTTCTTTTTAATGAGTAAGAAGCTGAAGCCCACTTATGGGAGAAAGAAGGCGATGAGAAGTAATTGTCATTTGACACTAGTGTCTTTCTCACCCTTGGTTTTCACTTTGCTTTGTCTCATCACATCATGACATGTCATCTCATGAATACCCGTGTCCCCCTTTGCTACTGGATTGCAATGTGCTCAAGGTCAGGAATCGTGCATTCACTCTTCTCCCAGACTCTCCTTCCTCCATCCGGCACCTGGCTTTGTGACTCCAATGTATTTGAAAAACTGGGGGAGAATCGAATCGGTAGGAGGGCGAACTCATTCCTGATTTGAATGCTTCAAAGTGTCTGCATGGAGCTAGGCAACTCCCTCCCCACTGCAAGGTGATGGCCGGGTCCCCGGGGGGTTGTTGGGATCGTGTTAGGAGAACAGCAAGGTTAGAAACTCATAGGATTCCTGAGGTTTGCCAATGTCTGCCCTGGGCTGTAGAAAATGAGGGCAATTTGAATCATCCAGGAGAGAGAAGCCAGCTTTGAGTTCAGTAGGTGTGGGTCCTATGTGACCCCAAGCCCATGACTCAATCCCTCAGGGTCCGTTGCTTTATCTGCAAAGGAAATTCTGTTGCTTTATAGGCTTGTAATGAGAATCAAGTGGAATAAGACCGAAAGCTGCTGGATACTATGTGCTGCATAAAGGCTTATTCACTGTCTCCTCCCTCTGTTTTTAACCACGACACATCTTATTATGTGACCTTGGGAAAGACTTTCTAACGTGTGGGCATTCTATCCGTCTGTGTCTGTCCTTTACTGCTTCTTAGCGTTTTTCGTTATTCTGTGCTCTCTCACCTCAAAGGGAGAACAATATATTTTACTTTTTAGCTATTTTTATGAAGAATCACCAATATTATGCTCATCATCAAGTAAGTGGTTAGACATTTTTAAACTAATTTTTCTTTACTTCAGCTTCATCATTTGTCATAATATTTGTCCCTGTGGTAAAACATTGATTAGAAATCTAAAAAAAAAAAAAAAAAATTTGTAAATCCCCTCAGGTATTCATGGTGGGGACCTAGGGTGCTGTTGTTGCTACTGTCCACTCGCCATGAGTCCCCTCATCAGAAGATACTCAGACCTGTACTCGTCACCCTTTGCTCTGTGTGGCAGGATCCCCAGCACCGTGGGAAAGTTTGTGCAGACACAAGAGTCAGGTGTCAATAAAGTGCCTGTGTAATTTATTGTCCAAATGAGGACACAGGTGGAAGTGAAAAGGGTGCCTTTAGGGATTGTGTTGGCTCTATAGGGGACACCAAGGTGGTCCAAGGTGGTCACTCTAGTTATGGCCAAAGCGTCTGGAGATTAACTGCCTTGTGGCAACCACTCCACATGAACCTCAAACCTCGTTGTGACAGCATAGAAGCAATTATAATGCTGATTTGATGTGGTATGCACTCTGTAGCAAGCTTTTAGCTTGTGCATTTCTTTACCACTTTCTATGAGTATTCGATGGGGGCATTGTGTTGGGTAAATTAAGTGTATTATGTTGACAAGAACCACCTAAGTAAGCGAAGATTCCAAGTCTAGCAGGGCACCAGGTGTGGGACTGCTGACTTGTCTTTCCTGTTTCTCTCCCTTAGGCTCCTTGACCTCTCTGACCCCTGGGCAGCATGATGCCAGTTCGAAGGATGTTTCCTGAAAGGCATCATAACTCGTTTTATCCCAAGAGAACTTACTACAATTAACTTGCTAGAGCTGGGAGAGAAATGCAAACTGTTGAAAAATGCATGAACTACTAGAGTGATTGATTCTTTACATTTGTCCTCCTTTCACTAGAAGTTGATTCTATGGGACATGGGGATTTCAGTGAGGCTTCTCGATGGGCTTGGACACAGCCCATGAGCCTCTGTTCAAGGAGTAAACAGGCACAGAAAGAGAGAGAGAGAGGGAGAGGGAGAGAGAGAGAGAGACAGAGAGAGAGAGAGAGACAGAGAGAGACACAGAGAGAGACACAGAGAGAGAGAGAGAGAGAGAGAGAGAGAGAGAGAGAGAGAGAGGTGCATGTCCTGTGTAGGTCCATGTATACGTGTCCATGAATATCTGCATCTATCCGTGCATGTGTGTCTGTGTGCGCATGTACATGTGTGTGTGTGGGCTGCATGTTTGTGTCTGTGTGTGTGGTTCTTCTGAGCCCCAATCAGGACTCTGCTCTCATTACTCTCTTATTCTTCCCTCAGCTTAAGTCCTTCCTATCACAAATGCCAGAAGCGTCTTACAGTTGCCTGGGGGCACTGGAACGACTCTTTGCTGGTTATGGGGAAGGAGCGGGGGGAATTTCCATGAGATAAAATCAAAGAAAAGAATGTCTCAGCAATATTATTTAGCTACAGGAATGGCAGGACAGAGAGCCTGACTGCATAGTAGCACAGGAATGAGCACATGTCACACAAGTTACCACCTTTCACTGATTAAGATTGAGGGCTTCTGTGTCCTAATGTGGGCATGCATGCCTGGCCCAGCACTCCACGACCTTCAAGGAGAAAGTCAAAGATGCCCACAGCTTCTGTGTGGGACCTGGTATCATCTTCACTGTCGCGAAAGTGAGGCTGCGTCATACCAGACCAGAGTGAATCTTAGAAGGGCCATGTGCCTGAGGCACTTGAGATGCTTCACTCTCCCTCCGCTGATGGCAGGCGGGTTGTTTGGGTCTTCTGCTGTTCTCCCTTCCCTTCCCAATCCTCTTCCGAGGGCAGACATCCAGAAGGGTGGAAGGTGCTAAGTGTAGAATTAAATAATGTGCTCCCTTGTGGATGCACAGTGGCTGCTGTTCTCTGGGCAACTCTGAGCCTGAGTTTTTAGTGCATAAAAAAGATTTCTTTATCTTTTTGTCTGTCTGTGTCTTTCCTTTAGTCTTGTAGGACTATTAAGTATTTTCTGCTGAATATCTAATTCATCAGAATTAGCTATTTTTGATGATGGAATACTGGCCCGTACCGTAACATATCCCAGCCTGGGGGCTCATTAAGACCATGTCCCAATTTGCCTGCTGTGTGGATACATAACCATCCCTCGTTCCTCCTTCAGTCTTCCAGGCTGCTGTATTCAGAGCGTCCTGTTCTTCTGATAAGAAATAATTTATTTAAACTGGAAGAGTTTTATTGATCTGCTGGTATCATAGGTAAAACAGCATCGAGGCACCGAATTTGGACGTTATGGGGATTAGGCTCGGACCTTGTAAGACACTTTACCTGGCATCACTGTGAATGGAGAATGGACACATCAGAGGGGCTGTCACATGGGAGTCACTTTACAGTTACTCCTGTATATTTATTTGTTCATTCATTGGAGCTTCACAACAACCTGGAGACAGAGATAAGATAGATCTTTCCTGTTTTAAAAATCAAGAGATTTTAGTTAAGTGACTTGCATGAGGTCACATAAGCAGTAAATAGCAGACCTGGAACTTTGTCCCAAATCTTCTGATCCTCAAGACCTCTGATGCTGTGTTTACCAGAGTGATGTGGATTTATGCCTTTGTTCAAATCCTTAGGAGATGAACTCATGCAAGTGGGTTACCTCAGTCTAATGCTTTTGACATTATCCTTAACACTCCACTAGATTGGCTTACATGGTAACTGGCATGCAGACTGCTTACTTTTTGCCTTCTCAGCGTGAAGCCCCCTTACTTCTGCTAACAGAACATTGGTTCCCCTCTGAGCACCAGACCAAACCTCCCTGCTACTGGTAGATGGTGGGATAGGACTCTCACTCTTCGGGTCAAGGCTAAGTAGGATCGCTGAGCTAGACTCTGTCTTGAGAACTTGAAACTTTCACTGAGTGATTTGAAGATGGGGTAAAATTTCATTTCCTGGCAGAGTTCCCGGAGACCATGAATTTCCTTTATCTAGATTTTTGTAACCTTCCTGGCCTTAATTCTTCTTGAGGCCTCCATGATTAGATTTTTCTTTGATTTGATGAATTTCTCCATCCTCTTCCCATGAATCCCTTCTGTGATTAGTTTAGCCAGATTGATTTTAGTCCCTTACACCCAGAGGTCCCTAACTTATATAGTAATCATGACAGAACTCAAAAGGAGAGCCAAGCTTTTCTTTGTGGCAGATTTAACTGTTGTCAGATGTATGCCCTCCCTTTTCTCACTTCCGTGGACTTGGCCACGTGACTGTCTTTGGCTTCACAGTGGGCGAGCAGTACTTCCCGACCCCTTCATTTAGAATTTAGACTATGATTTGCCTAATGGGCTATTATCAGACGTGACTCAGCAGAGACCAGAAATGCTCTTGCATGGTAGGTCTCGGGCCATTCTATGAAAAGAACATTCCCAGATTAGTCCACAGATTCCAGCAAGAGGATGAGAGACGCACTCTGTGTAGCCACCCGGCTGAGCTGCCCCAGCCTAGATCAGCAGATCTCCAGCCAATCCACAGATATGTGAACTAAATGAATGTTTATGGTTGCATACCACGAACTTTTTTTGTGTAGCTGTTTGTTATGCAACATTTTTGTAGCAATAGTAAACCTATACAGGAATTGGTACTAATAAGTGCTGTCCTGGCTGCAGGGAAAACCTAAAACATGTGGGAATGGGTGGTGGTGTAGGTTGGAAAAATGCTGAAGGAACTATCATAAAAGCCTGAAGAACTGGTGACTCATGTTATGTAACCATGAAGCATTTGGTGTAACGATTTTCTGTGGTAAACTAGAAGATAGAAATGTAACCAACAAACTCCTGGACTTGGGCAAGATGGTTTCTATTAGGATGTTGAAGTATTAGCTGGCTTTTTTAGCTACATACGATGAGCTCAGAAAATAACTAGCTATTTAAAAAATAATTTTTTTTGAGAGACTCTAGAGAACCAGAGTTGCTGTTTAGGGAAAAATAATTTTCTCACCCCATCGTTCCTTTTACTAAAACAGTTTTAAATAAAGACATAGCCTGAGAATGTAGGAAAAATTTGGGTGTTCCCGCAAGATGTCACCTTCCATGCCAGGTTTTGCTCCAAGGCTTAAGGACCAAAAGCAAATGCTGGGCTGTAACCTTTAAAACACCCTCGAAAAAAAGTAAAAAATTAAATGGCAACTAGGACACCCTTTCATCTGGATCTTAGAAAGCTCAAGGGCGTGTCTCACAGTAGCCTTATGTTCCATCACTAGTGATGCAGTCTAGCAAGAGAGGCATGTCTCAAAAATAATGATGGGCGTGGCTTTTGGAATAGGAAATAGACAACAAATTAACAATATCTAAATATAACAGATGTTTAATCCATTTAAAAATAGTTTTAAAATTCTAAATTAAGAACTTTTCCTTTTATATACTCAAAATGTTTGAGCAACGGAAACTTAGACATCTACCATGTGAAAATATGCTCTGAGACAATGCACAATAAAGAAATAAGAATACAATTGACATGTGCATTAGAGTGAAATGTCAGATATTTCCCTTCCCTTACCATTTGTGGACTATGAACGCACAAAAGTTTACAATAACAAAAGGAGAGTATCAGCTATGTGAGGAGACTTTCACAAAACGTATGATACATATCAGAAAACAAACTCTGAGCAGGAAGTTCAAAATTAGAGACAGATGAAATAACAACACTTCCAGTGAGACCTTTGAAACTGAAGAGATGATGTTGAAAAATAAGGAAGACCAAAATTAAAGTTGGCTAACATGAGCCTATTATGCCTCAGGTTTTGTTTTGTTCATTTTATAACTTTCTATTTTCAAACTACCAAAATTTTTGAAGCTAAAAATGAGATTAATGTACTAATACTATAAAAAAATTAGCAATGAAAAAAATTGATTTACCTTTTATCTCTTACCAGTAAAAATTAGAACAGCTTTCCCAAATCTTTGTAGGGTAGAGTTCAATATAGTTGGCCTATTTTTAATGGTGATAAAGACATTCTTATCTTCTATTTTTTTAGGATTTCCTTGGTTTTCTTTGGTGGGGTCCTTTCCTTTTTGAAGGAAGATCCAAGAATCAGGATCACCATAAATGTCCTTTTCATAGCTGAGCCTCTAGACATACATTGTCTGATGTGGTAGATACTAGCCACATGACTATGAAAATTAAAATTAAATTAAGTTAAAAGTTCAGTTCATCAGTAGTACTCTAGCCACATTTCCGGCACTCAATAGCCACACCGAGCAAGTGGCTACCAAATTGGACAGAGCAGATATTAGTATGTTTCTATCGTCATAGACTGTTCTAGAAAAGACAGTGCTGACCGAGAATATAATACATACCTTGCCTATAATAATAAATATTTGCTGGCTAAAATTATCACGATTAATTGCAATTCTCAAAATCTAAGTTAAAAAACATGCAGGCGATTCTGTGCCGAGGGACTATCATCACGAAGGGGCTGAGTGCAGGCCTGGGGCACCCTGACATTGAGTTTGGAGAGGGGGAAGCACAGAGGACCGAGAAAGGGTAAGTGAAGTAGGAGAAAAACTCTGAGACATGGCAGCCAAGGGAACCAGGTCATCAAGGAGGGAGTTATCGGCTGGTCAAATGTTGCTCATAGATCAAATAAGATTAGGACTGTGAATGAGCTATTTCTGGCTTTTATTTTTCTGATAGTTTCCCTGTAACACAAAATAACATATTTTAAACTCAAACATATTAGTATTGATCTCTGCTCTTAGAGGTGAAATATTTGTCTTACTTACATCCACATTTTTTTAACTCTCCTTATAGATTTCATTCTATCTACTTCATAATAGCCTATGTAGCTCTGTGTGCTATACTTTTGCTTTGTCTGAGTCTGTTCAGGCTGCTGTAACAAAATACCACAGACTGGGGGACTTATAAACAATGGAAATTTATTTCTCACAGTTCTGAAGGCTGGAAAGTTCAAGATCAAGTTAGAACCATGGTCAAGTTCTGGTACAAACCCTCTTCTGGGTTGCAGGTTGCTGGCTCTTTGCATCATCACGTGATAGAAAGGGGATGAGAGAGCTTTCTGGGGATCCTTTTATAAGGTCCCATTCACGAAGGTTCTGCTCTCGTGGCCTAAGTATCTCCCAAAGGCCCCCACCTCTTAATCCCTTTTCTAATGACTGCTGACTTTCATTAGTTCTATCTTTCCTTTTCTATTATTCAAGTTTTTAGCATTTACATTCTGTTCTGTAAATGTAATTTAGCTTCTCATACTCTATGACTATAGGTTGATTATAAAAATGTGAAAACATATAAATTATGATATTAATATAAGTCCTGTTGAACTAAGTAGTATAATTGTTTATTGGTCCATTAGATTAAAAAGTCTGTTAAATTTAGGAAATCATAAAAAAAGCGGTCATATCTTAAATAATGTATTTTAATTTAAAACATTTAAATGTTTAAGTATGTTTATTTGTTCATATTCTAATATAAGGTCAAGACATTTTCTTTGAGACTGTCTAATAATCACTGTAAGAGATTTGTGTTATTTGAATTCCAACATATCTTAGAAGTAGGCAGTGTATAGGACAACATATTTTGGGTCTCTATAATGCCAGATTCCATGAATTAATAATATTGTCCACTAATTGACTTATCTAGTGACATGAAAAGATAGTTAGTCTGAAAAATTCCTTTTGATGTATAGTTATTACATTCTTAGAGTAGGCGCTTTGTTAATAACATTAGAATGGCTTAAAGAAATACCCATGAAAAAGCTACTGCTTTTGTGCTATAACCCCTTCGCCCCCACATTCCTTGCCATTACTCAGTGGCAAAGCAATAATGAAAATGACAAATAATACTAAAGCACTAAAAATCCAAATTATTTGCAAAATAATTATTCAGCCTCTACGTATGTGGCACTTTCCCCTGCATGTGAGATTTCTTTATTGACCATCCACAGCAAATTCTCCATGGTAGTTTAAGTCCCCTCCACAGAATTCCCATCTGGAAAATGAAGAAACTGCCTTAACAAATAGTGGATTGAGTTTTTGCTCTGTGCAGCTCAAATAGGTTTGAGGGTAGATTCCAAATCCGGTAACTTCAATGTTCTGAGTTGTTTTCAAGTAGTCTTCTCACCTAAACATGGTTTATTTCTCATCTCATCAATATCAATGATACATCACAAGAACGATTTTTTAAAAATCATTAAGTGCTACTATTAGGATAAAAAACAAATTCACAGATCCTTCTGGAGCCTTGCTATTTATGGGCGATAACTTGGTATAACCTGTAGAACCCAAGTACAAATGACAAAAACATTGGTGTTCCTAATCCCTAAACACAGGCTTTGTTAACATTTTCTCATATTTGCCTCTGGTCTATTTTTTTTTTTATAAAAGAAATGAAATGGCCGCAGTTCTCCATGATAAAATTCTACACATAGACACTAAGAACAAAGGACTATTTTGACAGCATAGAGTTCTAGGAAGGAGAGGCCCAGATTAAACAAACAGTAAGTGCCATTATATCTATTGCCAAAGGAACAACAGAACTTGGGTGATGTTTTCCAGGCAACTCCATGGCATAAATCTTTAATACCACTGCCTTTCATGTGACATTTATGTATAAAACTGTTTATAGAGCAATGAAACCTTTTCTTGTGTTCATTAGGGTTTATCAGGGCCGTCAATGCTTGTGTTCTTACGATGCAACTGCTCGCAACATGCCAGTAAATGTGATCAAGGCGTTTCTGCTTTTGCTCTTTGTTTGGTTCTCACCAGAACCAAATAAGGGGTTGATGTACCAGTTACAAAACAAGGTCAACGGCAAGATGACAGCGAACCTTACACAGGCATGCTTGCAGACTCCGGTGTCCAAGCACCGGCGAGAGTTGTTTTGTATCAGGCCAGAAGACTTTCTCTTCACAGCACCCACAGATTTTGACTTGATTTTCATAGAAAATCTAGACTGGATAAAGTCAATTTCATTTAAAGAAAAAAAAAAACTGAAATAGATCAATTATCAGACTTCATTAAAAAAATAATCTGCCCAAGTTACGGAATAAATGATGTTTTTAGAATCACAGATCTGCAAAAAGCCTATTGAGAATGATTTCCTCGTTTCTTGGGTAAATTAGAAAACTAATTTACAAACTACAATTACAAACTAATTGGCAAACTGTATGAGGCTTTTGATAGCGAGTGATGAAGACTCAATTCACAGTAGATTTTGTGAAAAGGATGATTGACTGACATAGGTACATGGAGAGTAAAAATGGTGCTTTGCCTTTGGGCATAGGTGGCTCTCGGCCTCTTCAACATACATCCTTCTCCTTGTTTCCCTCTTACTCTCTCCCCAGGACGTGGCACGTCTCCAGAGCCCAGATGTTTCATATGCATGTGGCCTTCAGTGTCCATTGTTCTAGAGAAGGAGCAGCTGCCTCTAGTGACCAGGGTCCTGGGAACCTCCTGATTGTCTCAGTCTAGGACAGGGCCCATTGCGGGTCTAATGGCTGTGCCCAGAGAGATGAGCTTAGTTCTGTGGGTGATTTAGCCTGGGTCCTGGCCACACCTTTTTCTGGGAGGTAGTATCTAGTCCCCCTTCAGCACATTGTCTAAGGAGGCCCCTACAGAATGGTGGATGGGGTCACTTTCCAAAGAAGCAACACTGGACAGATGAGAGTCACATATTTCCATTATAGCAAGTCAGGTGTGAGTGAACGTGAGGTACGTTGAGTCCCTTCTCTGTGTTTACTTGCGTTGGTTGATTCTTAGTTTCTATTGTCTGCCTAATCATTGTTTCTAGTCTAGAAATAGTAGATATGTGTGTTAAGTGTGTAAAAATCGGTATGCACATCTGTGCTTGGATGTGGATGGCGGAGGGCTAACAAAGATGTAGGCTGATGTCTGAACGAGGTGGTCTCGTTACTAAGAAGTTCATAACAGAATGTAGTTAAAAAATACTGAGAAATTTTGTTCATCACTAAAGCATGCTGTCTTGTCATAGTGGTTACATATGAATCACTCTAAAACTCATCAGTAAAATGGGCTTTAAGGCACTAGCTGATGGAAAAACTAAAAAAATGCATTTGAGAGGAACCTAATATCTGGATTTGTATCTGAAGCTTTTGAGTGTAAAGGAGGAAAATCCTAAAACAAGACAAAACCAACAAGCAAACACCGGTTTGTGTTTTCATGAGAAAAAAGATATCTCTTAAGATTCTTATCTCATTTGCTGGAAGTCCCAGCTGGAATAAGGAAATTTAGCAAGTGAAATTTAACAAGCGAAAATGTTTCAGTGTTCCGGAAACTTGCAAACCTCAAAACGATTCTGCTATTATCTTCTTAGTTTTTATTGAATCAGATCTACTTAAACACCCTCATACTTTAACTAAGAAAAACCGTAAGAACTAGAACCGCAGTAGGAATATTTCTGATATAATGTATGAAGGACTTAATACATGAACACTTTTCATCTGAGCATGGCAACCTTGCAATCTGTATGAGAGAACAGAAGAAAGAAGATGTTTTGTCTTTGTTATAAGCGTCAATAGATTTTCTAGCACATTTCCCTTTGCCTTAGAACAGTGGTCCTCAAACTGTAGCAAGCACCAGAATCACTTGGAAGGCTTGTTAAAACCCAGATTATTTGGCCTCGCTCCCAGAGTTTCTGATTCAGTAGGTCTGTGATGGCCCAATAATCTGCATTTCTAGCAAGTTACCGTGTGATGCTAAGGTTGGTTATCTGGGACTACACTTGGAAAACCCCACCTCTAGACAGACCTCAAAGCCCAACTCCAGATGAGGCACTGTGAACCATAGTTCCAGCTGAGAGGTGGCTCGAGGCTGCCCGAGGGGCATCAGTAGCCAGAGTATCTAGCAGTGGCAATGGGCTGAATTATGGCATCAGCACAATTTCTTGAGGGAAGCTGATGGGTGAACACAGGACTCCAGCTCTTGTGTGGAATAAAACAGCAGGGTTTGCATCCTTGAGTATATTACTAAGCAATACTTGAGCAGATTGTTAGGGCTTGGTGCAAGCTCTAACTGTGGATTTTAAGAGCAGGGTTCCAGGACTACCTAGGGATTTGAGTGCCAGTTAGGATAGAAATCTAGTTGAGGAGCCTGGTGCTTGTGATGAGGTTATAGGAAAGGCTGAAGTTGGGGTATGTGTATGTATTCCTAAGACACATATCTCGACTAGGTTTAAGGCTACAAGACTAATTCTAGTCCAATGTCTGGGCGAGACTGGTGCTGAGCAAAGACAGAGCTAAGACTAACAGGACGAAGGCCCAACTATATCTAAAAGTTGTCCCCTATGTTTCCGCCATGATCAGGATTAAGGTAGGTAGGACCTGTCTGGAAAACTACTTTGTTTGTCAAACTACTTTTGGCCTTGACATACACCCAGAAATATGCAACACATCACAGAATGATACACACACACACACACACACACACACACACACACACAGGTTCCCAATATACTGTTTTGCTTACCATACCCAATGTACTCTCTTCTGTTTTGTTCTATCTATTCTACTATATTCTATTATTTCATGAAAATAACAAAAACCTTTCATTATTCAGTAATTTTATGACCCAGGGATGGGTGGAGGCCTGCAATTTGAAAACATTCACTTAGAACTTATAGTCTGTGCATTGTTCCCTCCCCTGTGGGTCCCTCCCCCACTACACACACACACACACACACACACACACACACACACACACACACACACACACACA
>PVKZ01003583.1:0-22330 GCA_004027375.1 Macroglossus sobrinus
ATTGAAATAGTCTGAGTCTTGCCTGAGCAAGAACTTAACTTTGTCTCCAAAGAAGCAAACATTTTAGAATGTTTAAGAAAGATGTCCTGTACTTAAAAATAAAAATGCTGAGTAATTCATGTACTCCTTTAAATGTCTTAATAGTCCTCCAAGCTGAAAAGCAAAATAAGTAATATTTACAGTATCACGTGAAACCCCAAAACAACTCTGCTCACTGTTTTTTAAATTTCTTTTCCAGTTCTACGCCTCTTAAGAATCTCGCCTTCCTTCATCTATTCTTGGTACAAAAAGTGGCAGGCGGCAGAGTGGCAGAATGACCCACAAGATGGCACCTGTCACCAGGGGATTGTCCCTGCATTCTGCAGGCCACATTCTCTTTGAACTCGCTGTGGCCTGTGCCATGTCCTTAATTCCCCTCTATTCCTGGCTCTCTGTCTCTAGACCCTTCGGGCGGGCCAAGGCTATTTACCTGCTTTTTTTCCAGAAGTCAAAGTAAACTTTAATTTGGAATGTGGACTCAGAATTCAGCAGCGGCAGCAGCAGCAGCAAGTGACAGGGATGCCATCACAGCCTTCTTGAACTTACGAGTCAGTGACGGAAATGAATGTTTTATGAAGACTTTCATTTTTCCCGAGGCATTGCCCTAACTCCTCACCCAGACTCCACACCTGCGGTTTGATGAAGCTGTAGGGTTTGGTTTTTTTCTTTTTCTTTTTTTTTTTTTTTTTTTTAAGGCAAATGCATGACAAATGGCTGAACCAGAAGTGTTCTCACACTGGCCAGCTGCATCGTAACCCTGGCTAGCGTTAAACAGGCATCTGTGTGTGTCACATCCAGGTTCTGAGTGTGCAAAGGAGTCTGATAAAGGGAAAGAATATGGTGATGTCTTCGAAGAACCAACAGGTTTTTTTTTTTTTTTTAAAGAGTAGGGGACTCATCTCTTAAGACAGCAAGGACACAGAGAATTTGACAGTGTGTTTAGCAAGAAACAGCTTGTTTCTCTGGCCACGAACACTGTGTGATTTGAAGGAATTCGAATATCCAGGAATTCGTAAAGGAAACAGTTAGATTGCAGCGTACGACATCAGTCCATGAAAGCAAAAAAGATTGCGACGATGCAGGCCGAAGTTTATTTTCATCATCAGATCCACGAAACATCTTTAAAACGTTAACGTCGTTAGCTTATTAATCAGAGGATGAGGACGACTATTCCTTCATCGATATCTTTTGAAATGAGCTCCCTTCCAACGATGGAATTGGTTGTTTTGGCTTTGTTTTTGTTCTTGTCTCATATTAACTAACGACAGCATTTAAAATAATTAAAAGCCGGGCTGAAAAAGGCAACAGGTTGAGGGCAGGAGCCGGGGAGGGAGGACGGCATGGAAGACACGCATCCTTACTGGATGTGTCTTGTCCTGTGGTGGCCAGGGGTACTGAAAACTTCTAGAGACGGAGAGCCTCGGCCCCCCGCCTCCTCCTCCTGTGCCCTGGCCTTTCGGAGTTAGACACGCAGTGGAGAGAGCCTGCCCCTGGCAGGACACAGTGACCCATTGTGTGACCCTTTGTGGCGACATTCCTCCCTCCTCCCCGTCAGCCCCTCATCCGGGGGTCTGTGGCTTCTTAGCACTCCCCATGGACCCGCTGAGTTTTCTCAGCATTTCAGGAATGGTGCGAGAAAGGGTCTCGAAGCATCGTGAGGACACTCGTCCACAGCTGGCGTAGTCAAACAAATAAGAGAAACAGCATTGCATGTCAAGGACGGCTAATATTTGTCCTTTTTTTTATCATTCTTTTTTAAAAGTCATCATTTCTTTCCCCGTGTTGCTTGTGTGCATACCATTCCTTTTGCTTTTTTTGAATTTTTTGAATTTTTTTATTTTTTACTATCATCTCTCTCACTTGGGAGCCATTTTTAAGGTCGGCCAATATACATTCATCCTGCCTCGAGTAAAAATGTACTCCTTGAGATAAAATGACAGGCCCGTAGAATAACGCATGATGAAAAAAGATAGTCATTCGTTATTTATTTTAAAAAAGGAAAAGTAATGGGCTGTCCTTTTGGACATTACACAAGTACTAGATGAAAATGTGTGTGTGTGTGTGTGTGTGTGTGTTATTACAAAAATACTCTCCCTTATAGTGTGTTATATTGTGTCCTTGCTTTTCTAATTATTCTGGGCTTTCTGCACTGAAAGACTAAAATAATAATGATAATAATAATAATAATAATAATAATAATAGCAATGTCATAGCACGCCAAAGGAATCCCCCTGGAACCTTGCCTTCAAACCTGCTTTTGCTTCCTTCTCGCTTTTGAAGCTGCTTGTGACGAGTCTGTTCTTCTCTTCCTGAAAGAATGAACCACATCAGGAAGGGGAGGGCCGGCAGCAGGGAGGAGAAGCCGGCGTCCTCACTGCGTGTGCATTTATCCCTCTGCAAGTAGGACTCGACTATAATTCACTGAGACATCCCTTTCCCCCTTTGGAGCCGGGCACAAAAACCAGCTCCTGAAATCCCAACGAGAGAGCAAGAAGTGTATCATCTCCCCCGACCCAGGGTATCAAGAGAGACTTTGTGGGCAGCTTACGAAACCATCGCGAAGAGAAGCAAGGTGGAGATCAGAGGCAATGCTGACTAAGGAAACAGAAGCACAAACTTGGCCCAAAGCTTGGGGACAGTGATGCTCCAAGATTATGAAGCACCCCACCCCTTCTCAATGAACACCTCATGAGGTCACAAGCTCTGGGCTTCGGCGTGGTTGATCGGGGGCCGTTGGTGTCCCGAAGGACCGAGATCGAACGCAGCATCAACAGCGGTCCCCAAGCCCTGGCTCGCAGTCTCGTGTCAGATTAAGCCCTTGCACAGAGAAGGTAGGAAAAGCGTTTCTAATCGGAGTCTGGGGTGACTAGTTAAAATGCAGTCAAGCGGTCTACCAACCCTTCTTTTGCTTGTTCGTAATTTTAATTAAACTCAGAGACCCTATCATTCCTACCTGCACAGAACGTCGCGTGGCTTGGACGCAAGCCCGATAAAGACTATGTCTCATTCCCACTTAGTGGTCACAAGGACGTAAGAAAGAGGAGGTGGCCGTCTCTGCAACGTCCAGGGGTCCCCTGCAGTAATTACTTTTCTATCAAATGAAAAGCATAATATTGCTCTATAAATAGGTTTTTTTTTCCCCCACCTGGGAAACTTTGACTTCCCTCCTCTCTTGAAAAGAATTGTAATTATAAATTCACTGTAGGGGTGACTGCACCATCAGGCATGCCACGAGGATGCTGTTTCTTACCCCCTGAAGCTGTGTCCTCGTGGCTTTTCAAAGCTCGAGATGGATGCTGGAGAATGGTTTTTGCACCAATGTATCCCTAATTGGGTGCGGATGTGTTGCTTCTGCATTTCAAAATGCTATCAACCCACGCCTCCATGCACTGGGAATTCTGCTGTGTGTCCCAGGCCTTTTTTGCTACTTTCTGATTAGTAGTCGACTTTGTCTTGGTACCAATTTTTAATATCTGCGTTGACCCAGGAAGTCTTAAGCATCTTTAGCCGGCGAAAGCCTTGTCGCTCCAAAGCCCAGGTCTGAAAAATTCAAGATCTGTAAAGGCAGGTTGGTTCTTTCGAAAGAGTTTGGGCATCTTTGTGATTCTAGAATGTGTGGATGCTGGTTTGTCTTTTTATTATTCTCCCCCACGGCGATTCTGAATCGCCGTTGTTTCAAAAATAGTGTTTTAATGTCTGGCTGGATAATAACAATATCCCAAATCATCCAAATACATTCCTATTTTAAGTGCTTGTCAGTTCACTGCCTCATGCCGTAGCATCAGGCAGAGCTAACGTAACCTTCCATCTACTGGGTAGAAGTGAAAAAAAAATCTTTTCATTTTACGTTTTTTAAGTGTATTTGCCATTCTTAATAGAGAAAAGAACATGAGGACAGAACGGGCTATCGGTTGGCAATCGATTGTACATTGAACCCTTTTCCCGTTTAGAAAAAAATATATATTATATCGCTGCCTTTGTTCATTTAACATCCAGCATAAAAACGCTATTTTTTTTTAGCATTTGACATTTTCAGCGATGACACTACCAAAAAAAAAAAAAAATGCTGTACGTAGAACAGTGTCATTTTTCTAAAGACTGTCTATATACTAGGGCGATGTGAAAATAATGATAAAAGTGAGATATTGCGTGGCCCGTTTGGGCGGTGAGGACAGGACTGTAATTCGCGAGTTATCTCGGGTTAAACGCCGCAGCCACAAGTGCTGCCCGTGAATATTCTTGGGGCAAGTGGGAAATGGGGAAAAGATTTCGAAGGAAAGAGACTAAAAGGAAATGCGTGTACGACTTGAACCTAAGATGTGGAAAAGTCTGGAATCTTAGAATTAAAAGGGAGCGTTAGGAATCGTGGATTCTAGAATTTTACAGGGACGAGACTAACTGTTTGTTCATCCCTTTGCTTTTTCCTCATAAGCCTCCTTGCATCTTGGGACTGTGGCTTTTACGAAGCTGCGTCCAGTGCTGGTTACTGGAGTTTTCTAGAAGTTGCTTTCAAAGGGCTGCAAAGGGCTAAGTCACAGAACAAGCATTTTTACCCCTGACACGGAGCTGTCGGTTTGGCACGTTTGGTCCACACATGGAGCTGTCGGTTTGGCACGTTTGGTACGTGTTGGCCTCATCTAGACAGCAAGCACCACACACTCCAGGGGGCAAGGAAAGGTGACCGGTTTAGTGTCACACTTCGTCCTCTCGGGGTCTTCACGGTCCATGCTTTTGCTTCTGTCCCCACTGCCACAGGTCTGGGTCTCTCGTTACCCATCTGTCACGAGAGACTGATAAGAATTGCCCTCTCTGATTTGAACGTCTTTCTCCTTTATTACATCCCATGTTAAACTGAGAATATTTACTCCCTAGAAGAGACTTTATCCATCCCTAACCATTTGTGCTTTCCATTTTCTATAGGACATCTTCCATATCTATTCCCGACCTATTTTTCATATCATATCTCTCATAAAACTCCACAACGCCATCGTCCAACCCTGCCAATAAACGCACAGAAACTTGAGTACATCCTGCCTCATGGTTTTGAGAAGTGCTAAAGAAAAACGATAAAGGAAAGCTTAGCGTCTCATTCCCCTCCATCCTAGCTGGGTGACCTTGGGCAAGTTACTTAACCTCTCTGTGCCTCACTGTCCTCATTCGTAAAACAGAGGTCGTTTGCGTGTCTATTCACAGATTTGGTGTGAGACAGAAGTCGGCTGGTCCACGCAGAGAACTGGCACAGAGTAAGCGTTTCATCATTGCTATTTTTTCGTCTTTTTCTAGTGCCTTTGCCTTGAAAGTATCTGCCCGTTGCTGATGGTCATTTAAGGTCCCCGTTTTCTAAGAAATATCCCTTTTTCTCTCCCACGTGTTCTTTGCAGCACTTAAAATATCCTGGCGTGGATTACAGTTGTGTAGACAGGTCTGTGGTTCTCCAGCTGTACGCCAAGCACCCTTAACAACTTGCCCCAAGTGGATACCATATTCTCACGCTACGGCTGAACACACGTGCTCTTTCAGCGGGTTTTGGGGGCGCTCAGCACCGCAGCACGAGCCCCTGGAATGCAGCCTGCCTCTGTTTTATCTTTGTACCTCCCCTAGCTCTGAGCGCAGGGCCGCGAGCAGATGCTGGGTAAATGTTTGTTAAATTAAATCTCAGGCAATTTGCTTCGACTTACTTAGAACTCCCTGGGTAAGTAATCAGTTCCTATACAATCCAATGAGTTTTTAATAGCATTGACAGTGGACTCCCCTTCTGGTTAATCAAAACCAGATCTGTCAAGCCCCAGAAGTCAAACTCAGGGACTGTAGGCGAATAGACTCAGGCCGGTGACTTTGCCCATCTCCAGAGAGGCCGAAAATAAGCAAAGGAAGCCATGACACTCCACGAATGTCTCTCTTATTTACAAACTAGATATTGAAGAAAAACACTCTTTGACCAGCCAATCAAGTCACAGATCTTGCTCGCCTGGGCCCCCGTTTCCAAGGAGTGATCAGCTGCCTGAATTGTTGAGATGAACTGATTGTTTTGTACCTTAGGATTTAGATAACTTTTCAGGAGTGGCTGAAACATTTTGCGGTCCCTCAAAGGCAGGAAAAAAAAAGGCCCAAACTGTAAACGCAAAGATGATCGTGAATACTCTTATTTCTGCATGAGAAATAAGATATAATACTCTTATTTTGGCATGAGAAATAAGATACAATAAATACTCTTAATTCTGCCCCGTGAACATTCTATCGGACCTAAACATTAATAAAATGTATTCTGAATTTCAACTCCTTTTCTTGTTTTTTTTTTTTTCTTTTACTGTTTCCATAAAGCTCCACAGTAGGACAAGTAAGAGAAAGGACAAAATCATAGATTAACAAAAAAACGAATGAAAACTTCAACCAAACAAAGAGAAATATTTGTTGAGGATCGAACGCTGACAACAGGATCCCTCTGTCACCTGACCAGATGCCTCTGGGATGTTTGTCACAGGAGACAAAGAGCAATTTTCAAGCAGCTGAAATATTCAGGACACAGAAGAATAACAAGTGACGCCTCTGTCTTCTGGGTAATGTGCAGGTGCCTTTGATGACTCTAGGGCTTCTGCGAAATTGTGTGCTAAGTATGACTGTCCTCACCTTTTACGCAAGTGGACGTCAAGCCTGGCGGGAATAAGGAAGTGACAGACCAAGGACGAGATCTAGCTCCTCCCAGGACACTAGATTTTGGTCATGGTGACAGACTACACTCCTCCTTACCCCCTGTCACTTTGTCCCCCTGGAATGTAATCTCTCATCTCGAAGTCATCGTGACAAGCCTGCTTTGCCTCTTGCTGGGTGAGAAGTGGAGAAGTCAGTTTTGGGGGACGGTGTTTGTGGAACCCACCCATAATATTGTCCACCACGATTTTTTACTTCGGTCACGACAGCTTCAGACACGGAGGAATTGGCTGTGACAGAACTAAGCATTTATGTAGATGTTAGTCCCCGGTGACTAACTTAATCAAGGGAACGTCCCACACATTTTCCATTCAGGTATCCATTTGGCTCAAGGACCCTTGTCACGTGGCCCAGCATCTCAGGTTAATGAGCACAGACCTACAGCAGAGCCAGGTTGCTGATTCTGGTCATCCACGTCTGCTAGAGCATCATGGATCCACGTCCCAAGGAGCTGGAAATGCTTAGCAGAGTCGATCCCAACATCACAAAGGACGTTACTTCTCTGAAAGGCTCTAGAAAGCAAAATCCGCATCACGTGATATTCGGCCACCTGACGATAACGATAATGGAATCATGATAGGCAGCGCTCTCTGCGGTGAGTAATTAATATTTTAATTGTGTCTCTCGGTACTATCTGCATCCGGCTGTGCAAAGTAACTTCTCCTAATTTTCAGAGATTGACAAGATTACGGTGATGAGTGTGTTTAGCGTCCCGTATTTATTTTTTAATGGTTTTGATGCTAGAAACGGTGATGAATATGACAGTCGTCGGGAGGTAAGGGGGTGGGGTCGTTCTGATGACTCCATGTGGGTCTCCGGAATTTCACATTCTGTATTGATTAATAATGTCATCTGTGGCTGGTGCCGTTTGTGTGCGTGCGCGCGTGTGTGTGTTGTGTATTCCAGTTACATAGCCACATGTCTATTTATAACTCCTAAATCATTTTCAAGAGCTCTCAAAATAATTGGCCGATAACCTCACACCAATAGTTTTGATTGAGATGGGTAGAATTTTAGAAATGCGAAACATCAGTTTTTAAGTTTTGTGGGGTTTTTTAAAATTATTTTTAAAGAATGTTGCTTTTCCTGGCAGGGGAAATGATAAAGCTTCACCTTCTCAGTCTTAGAGCTCAGGGAGAGTCCCTGTGAAATTTATGAAACATTCTAAAGCGATTCAGGTTTCAAAAATTCTAGAGTGTACAGAATGTTATGTTGATCATGGTGGAGAGAGATGCTATTTAATACTGCAGGCCCCGGCCACACGTGTGACTTAAAATGTGGATTGTCTGAATCAAGATGTGCCTTACATAGAACATAATCTCTGGATTTTGAAGACTCACTCCCAAAAACCCAGATCTCTCTAACAATGTCTGAGTATTCATCGTATATTTCAATGACAATGATAACATATCATTGTGGACATATCGGGCTAAATAAAACACTCTTTCAACGTCATAGACTTTTCTTTTTGTTTTGAAAGGTTAAGGACGAGAAAATTACAGCGTGTGGCTCACGTATGATTTCTCCTGGGTGCCACTGCCGTCAAAAGTTATCGACCCATTTTACAGATGAGAAAACTGAGCTCACGGATCATGTTCGGGTAGGCTCTAGAAGCCGAGCCCTGGACCCCGGGGCATATTCCCTTAGAAACAAGCTCCCAGTGGTTTAACTTCACCCATGGGTGCCTCGCGCTCAGTCACCGATGGGTAAGGCTGGCACCATCAAGGCCGTGTTGGAGCTTTCAGGGGTGTCACCGTGACCTGAGGGACACCCTGCGTGGAAGACGAAATGTCTGGTCCACTCCCAAAATTATGACAAATAAGAATTATCATCGTGTTAGTTTTACAGGGTGATAGAGAATGGTGTATAGTCAGCTATGAGGAAGACAGACTAGAATAAGGTGTAATTTTATTTTTGCTATCTGCGAGATGACTCGCAGAGACATGTACATGCTCACCACAATGGTAATAGAAATCACTTGTTTGTTTTTTTTTTTTGTTTTTTTTTTTGGACTCAGCTTCAAAACAAAATCACATCAGTCAACTTGAGATGCATTTCTTTCTCTCGTTACCATGGGGGTGCATTTGGGAGTTATCAAATTCTTGACTAGGACAGGTTCACGTGAACAGATTCATGAATAGACTTTTGCCTCTAGGTCAGAAGAAATTGTGTTCCAAAGTAACACGGTTAGATCGAGTGGAATTAGCGCTCACTAACTTTCAGGATACGTAATGCGTGTGACGGCCACGTGTGATGTGCCTCTGGGTACAAATAAAGCTGCCAGCTTCTGCCATAGAATAACGGGCATTTATGTCCTTCCAACCAGCCTCTCTTTCTCTCTCTCTCTCTCTCTCTCTCTCTCTTTCTCTCTCTCTCCCCCAAACTTCTCCTGCAGCAACAGAACAAAAAGAGGTCCTAGGTCCCATCCTATCCCATACACTTCCTCATGTGCCAGTCCAAGAAGGACACGTCTTGGCTTAGCATCACGTAGCATTGACCTCAGCCGCCAGCTTACACACAAACACCGATCGTGTGCGATTGGAAACACCCCCTCTCCTTCCCTGTCAATGCAAAGATCAATCTCATTGACTGCCTGTCCCAGCTCTCCTTTCTCCACGTTACCTGCTGTTTACTAGAATCTTCCATCAATAAAACCTCACCTGCTGACATGTGATAATCCCCCCAAATAATAGCTCAGCTGATATTAGTTCTAATTGGGGCAGCTTTTTACAGATTCGAGATAAGAAGCATTCGTGTTGGAATAAGGAGGCTGCTTTGAAATCGTGATGTAGGTTGGGCTAAAACCCCGACAGTTAAGTAGATTTTAGGGACAGATACAAAGTTGAGTATGTGTTAAGGGATGGGGACTCATCGCACCTGTGACTGCTGTCACTTCCTCCCCACCTGCTGCATAGATTTGCTTCCCGTTGGAAACTTTGCTGGGTCACCTTCCTGGATATTGATCCTGAAGGTACCAGAGCTGGTGTCTGGGTTGTTTCTTCTGCTCAGGCCCCTCACTCTTGACTGCCAAGCCCCCCCCAACTCTCCACAGACATCCCACTCAGTTCACGCTCCAGAAGACTCACTCATTCTCCTAGCTCAGCGAAAAATCCAGTGTGGTACCAAACTAAGATGCTTATTCGTGAAGAGCCCCAAATCCGGCAAGAGGCCACCTCACGGTTGGCTCTGTTTCCCATCTTGGATTACGATTTCCAAGAGGAGAGAGAGAGAGAACAGCGAGAGGAGGGTGAAGCAGAGGAGAAAAAAAAAAAATAGCAATTAGCTGATAACAAAAGGTAGCCTGTGTGGGTAATATTAAGTAATCGAGATGAGAAAATACACACACCTAGCTACCTTTTCGTTGTGGTTATTTGTCGAGCCCCGCAATTGATTGAGAAGAAAATAAAATCCGACTGAGGTAGGACCGAACTAAACCTGCTTTATGTCTGAAAGTCTTTTATCTATAACAGTACCTGGCGTTGCGGAGTTAAAAATTTAGCAGTGCCCAGTGGCGCATCTGATTAATCGACTCGTGATTTACTTATTTTAAGCGTCTATTCCTGCGAGTTCATTTTCTTTTCAGATGCTCAACATTGTAATAGAAACGAATCCCCATCCACTGAGTAACTAGCCAGCATGAAGATGTCTGTCTACATCTGATGTGCCACAGTTTGGTAAAATAAACAAACAAACAAACAAACAAATAAATAAATAAATAAATAAATAAATATGAAAAATAATGCTTACGTTTCTCTGCAGAATTTCATTTACATGAAATTTTATCTGTAAAATTGTGTGTGGGCGTGGGTCCTATAAGCAGTTATTTACAGAAGGTGGTAGCAGCTACTTCTCTTCCCCAAATTGAGTTTTTTTTTTTGTTTCCTTTTTTTTTGACATCAGGAATTCTTAAAGATTCGAACCCTTCCTATTTGCATAATGAGGTTTAAACATTTCCTTTTAGCGCAAGCGAGCACTCACCCATCCTGCCACACAAGACCACTTTAAAATGCCAAAACAGCTGTATTGAAAGTTAGTCGTCACATAACGTAAGGGTTCGTGTCGACTTTCAGCATTACAATATTTTTTTAAACTGTGCCAGGATCAAGGAGAGCATTTGCTCGTGCTATTGCCATTGATAACACCTTTTCTGAAATGATGTTTAAGCTGTTTAATAAAAGCCAAAACCTCGTTTACAAGTGATCCTTACTGGTGAAAGACTATCAAACTCTCGAGATTGTCTCAAAATCCATATGTCTCTTTTAAAACATCCAGGAGTGGGGTGGAGGCGTTAAATGAGCCCAGTTAGAAGAATAGATAAGAGGGCTTTGTGCATAGTATTTGAGAGATGGTCTAAGGTCCCACTGGGCCACCATGCTTTTCTCCTCCTGTCCTGACACACTCTTTTCTGTCACTTCTCCCTGAGACCCGTCTCCACACAGCTGCCAGGTACCAGAGTAGCCGTCACCTTGGCCGTGGGCTGTGTGTTCCAAAGACTGATGATTTTTTTCTGTTCCTGGGAAAATCTCCAAATTCTTGTGCGACAGCATCCATTGCATTGAAGCTGATGACTCCCAAAAGTAGTGGCATTGTTTAAAGCCTCTGCTTTCTTTTTGGGGGGGAGGATTGGGTTGGAGGGGTTCTTTTTTAGGAAAAGTCTGAAAATGAATTTCATTCTTCCATTTACTTACATCTGCAAGAGTCGGCCGCCCAGCTAAAAGGCACTGATGTATTCTCACTCCAAACACATCAAAGAAAGAATGAAAAAAATATATATATCGCAAGTAAAGTTTTCAAAGCTTTTCTCTCTTTCTTTCTCTTTTTTTTTTTAAGCTGGCTTTTTTAATGGCTACTAGGTAGTCTACAGATTATCCTCATTTAAAAAAAAAATGGAAATCCGTTTGATGCTTTGTGAAGAGTAACTTTGTGACTTCTAAGCACTTTTCATCCGGGTCCTTCCTAAAGGCGATACTGCAGGTGACTGCTTTTAAGGCTGGCAGCCCACACCTGTAGGACAGGTCGGAACCGTGCTAAGGTGAGCAGGGATAACCTTTCACTGAGGCTCTGCTGAAAAACATCTCAACCTTTTTTTAGCAGACAATGGTGTTCCCTGTGACTCTTCACACTTCCATTTTTTTTAATGTGGTCCACCTTGAAACTCGCTTATTCAAATCTTGGAGAAAACTCGCGTCTACGCAGAGAATTTTCATTCGTGGAGAAGGCGTCCTTCCATTCTTTGCCTCGAACTGACATTCGCTCTTCACCTGAGCAACACCTTGCGCCTGGTCCGACAGCTAGTAGATATCCTCTGTCTTCCTGAGGACCATTGAAACCTTCACACTATCCATCCCGCCGATGGTGACGATTTAAAGGGGGAAGTTCCAGCTGGCTGAGGGTCCACCTCAGGCTCATCTCGTTTGCTTCGTGCCACAGATACTTAGCAGACGAAATGGTGTGCATCTGAGAACGTGGGTGAGAAGCAGGTGTCGAGGGTGACTCCTGGCTGTGTAGACTGAGTAAGTCACTGGAAGGACCATGGAATCGTGTGCAGTGAGAGGATGAGCATTTGTTCAGTTCTGCTGTGTGTGGGAAGGAGCTTACGCATTATGTTTTGAATGTGCTGAATTTTAGATGTCCTAGGAAACGGATAGCCATAACCAGATATGGGTAGGGGTAACATGTGAGATGACTGGTTGATTCACACACACTCTTTGCTCTCTCTTTTATTCTTTATGCAATAGATAAAAAAATAAATGGCCACCTCGTCTTCTTCTCTGGTCCAGAGGTAGCGTGCATTTCTCCATCCTCTGAAGCAGGCTAGCCACTTGGGCCAAAGGAACACCAGCAACTATGACCCAAGCAGAGGTGTGCCACCCTGATGCCATCGTATAACGAGTCCTAGGTAGCCAGCTAGAGGATGAGGACCACGCCGAGGCGAACAAAGTCGATCCCTGCCAGCTGCCACATGTCCCTCCAAAGCTACCCTGCCAACTTAAATCTGTCATCCTGATCTCAAGCAGGAGACCCCCCTCGGCTGACCCAGAGAATTTCGTGCTAAAGAAAAGAAGTGTGGTTTAAGCTGTCACATTCGGGAGGGATTTGGTTTTCGGGAAAAGCTTAACTAATACGTGGAGTCATAAAATGTCTTGTTTTAAGCACTTTTTTTCAGCTAGATGTGCCTTTTTGACCACAGTCTGGCCTAGATGATGGACAGGAGCATGGTGGTGGGTTCTGGGAAATTTTCTTAAAAGTTGGTTGCTGTGACTGTCTCCTTTCTCTTCTCTCCTCGCTCACCTCTTTGAACTGCCACCGAAATGGCGGTTGTGATGACTGAGGTTCTAACCATCCATCACCCTGGAGCCCGAAAACCAGGGCACGTTCTGGGCGTGTAGCGAGTGGGAAGAAATGTAGGCCCCCCAAAAACGTCAGCAGGAAGCACCCTACCCCAGCTCTGGACCACTTGCCTCCACGCATTTATGTGAGGGAGAAATAATTCACTTCTATCTTATTTAAGCCACTGTTATTTTGGACCTATTTCCTATTTCACTTACAGGTCAACTAGAGGCCTACGCATCTAGCCATCATCAAAATTCTAGACACAGCAAGTAAGATGGCGCTGTGGTCTTTGGTCTCTGTCTGAGCCCTGGTTTTCTACACCCCTTGTTTTGATTTTCTCATGTTGCATTCACTGCCATCAAATCCTTCCCATTTTATTCCCAGGCTCCCTTGCAGTTCGAGGAGGGCCATGTGATGACAATCTTGCTGGTTGAATGAGCACAAGCCTTGGCCCATAAAAGCCTCCTGTGGAATTTTCCATGGATTCTCTCTCTGGCCGGATATAAATGGTGGAGACTCCAGACAGGAGAAGCCTGGGATTTTGAGCAGAAGCACAGAGCTTCCCTGCTGACCGTATTGGATTGTAAGATGAACGAGAAATAACTTTATTTTGTATTAAGCCGCTGAGAATTGGCAGCTGCTTCTTACAGCATCCCATGGACCGTTTCACCAAGACACCTGCCAAACCACAAGCCTATTTCGGGACCACATCCCGGGTGGGATTCCTTCTCATATTTTTCTTTGTGGTCGGGGACCCAAGGAGGCATCGTCCGGCTTCCCCTGATCAGAGCGTGTTAACACCAGCAGACGGGTATTCGCAGGATGAGCGCTCACCGTAAGCCAGGACTCTGCGTTATCCTGTTTATTCCCAATCATCACCTTTGCGGAAGGTACTGTCACGGTTTCAAAGGTAAGAACCCTGAATTTCAGAAAGGTCGGGCACCTTGTCCAGAATCACACAGCTAGCTGGCCACTCTGCTTTTGTTGTTGTTGTTGTTGTTGGAGAAACAGCACAATTGCAGAGCGTTAGTGAGTGGAATGCAGATGGGAGAGGTGTCGAAAACAGGACCAGTAAGTCCATCTTCTGGAGCTTCCTTGGTGGGGAATAGAGCAGCAGAAGTGATGACACAGCAGTGGAAGATGGAGAGATGGAACTTTTTTCCTAAGGAAATTCATCCTTGTCAAGTATCTTGTATGCCGAACGGGGTGTGTGTGGGCTGACGCGCTGTGTTATCACTGTCTTGATTTTATCATTCAAGACACTGAGGCCTGGGCTTTGCCTGACTCCTCTTTCTGAGTACTCCCCACCGCGTGTGGCGCTGGACCATCGTAGCTAAGGTCACCGGGGATGCAGCTCGGGGCCGGGCCGGGCCTTGAGGACCCCGGTGGCCTTCGTTCCTGGTACGTGAGGGAGGTCATTATTTCTAGGTGGCCAGATTCTTAGAGTGAGAAGGAAGATTCGAGATGATTGCAGTTGAATCCTTCAGCGAGGCAAGGAAGGAAGAATTCATAGGAGTGATGGCGCCAAGTGAGCGAGGGGCCAAACCAGAGACGGAAACTGATTTCTGGGGTGCCAGGGCCTAGCTTAGGGCGTTGACCCCTGTCTAAATGCAAATTCCCCCCGGGAAGATGGTGAGGGATGCTGGGAAGCAGAGTCTGTAAGCATTTCAAGTGCCCGATGAGTAAAGGTTGGCCACAACCGCTGGGCCTGGTCACCCTGAATGACCCACCTGTGTCTTGAGCACAGCTCAGGGACAGATGTGCTCATGGCTTTGGTCTTTTGGTCATTTGGGTTTTCCCAAATACCCGCGACAGTCACCGTCTTGCCCGTCTGCCTCCTAATGAGCCTTAAAAAACAGCCCCACATCTTCTTAACAAGAAAAATAGACAAAAGAAGCTACCTGGACACATCACCCTGTGAGTCATTGATTTGCGTCTTCCAATCTAATCACACTGCAGGAAAAATTTGGCGAAGTCATAACTGTTTAGGATATCTATATTAATTCCAGGATCGGGGCAGTTTCGGGTTGTTGTTCCTTTTCATTCTACTTTTGCTTCTAGAATGATATCCCTCGTCCCGTCTCGTTTGTCAAACAAGCGATGAGGTTTAACTGTGTCTGGAAGAAAAGCTTTTAAAAATGTGTTCTGTGATATGTGACATAGTTAGGGTTTAGGAGAAGCGATTTCTCTCGGGAGGAAGTTTTTTTCGAAGGGAAAAAAAAGTGAGTATAACAAGAATTTCGGCAGCAGAGCAGAGGACATAGCCACCATATTAGTCACAGAGCATTAGATGGGATTGGATCAGCTGAGCAGGGGTCAAAGAGTGGCTGGAATTTTTAGCTCGCCAGAGGAGAAATAAAATCCAGCCATACTTAAAATCCTTAACTTGCAGCCTTTCGATAGGAGATCCAAACCCTCGACACTCATAGCGGAAACATCCAAACGCCAGGCCTGGTAAATGAATTAATCTCTTTCAAGAGCTGGATGTTTCATGGAATGCTTTAAATAGAGTCGAAAGCAATGGAAAGAAACAGGATACTCCAGGTTCCTCTGGAGAAAATACATTTCTACAAGGAATAAGTACATGCTTAATTTTGACATAGTTGCCCAACTGTCCAAAAAAAAAGAATTCTGATTTAAATATACATTATCCTGTTAAAGGTGTATTTACAAACGAAAGGTAATATTTTATATCGAGTTTCAAAAGGAAGAATTTTTCGCCATCCGGTGCCATGTAATGCAAAACGCCCTATCATTTTTTTTTTAAATGTGTTTATAATTATTTTGACTAAGTCATCCCTTCCTCCAAAGTTACAGGCTTAATTAAATAAGTTTGTTCCAGCAGGTCGTTTGTATGCACACTTCACCCTAATCACGTTACAAAAATGGAATTGGGAGGCTGGGAGTCAAGGTAAAAAATGTTTGACATAGGAGGACATAGATGACACACCATTATATATCCACGGGTATAGGTGACATTCAGGGTCAGGCATCTCTGTTCACCCGAGATGACCTCACCCCCAACACGAGACCACGGGAAGCAAAGCTTAAACTTATGTAAACTTATATAAGCCAATTAAATGGCTTATAATTGGGGGGATTGGCAAGAAGGGTGGCAAAGACTCCCGTTTCTATATCTACGGGCATATTGATGAAGTTAATAAATGATCCTAATTAAGCATTTAAGGTATCAGAAGTCATGTCAATAACATCAACACTAATAGGTATTCTCTAATGAGGCATAGAAGAATATCTTTTTATCTCTTTCATATTTTTAGACAAAAATTAAACTATATTTTCAGGGAAATTGAACATGCATTTTTCTGAGGAGTAAAACTTTTTTTTTCCAGCAAAACTCATTAAAATGACTATAACAGAACTTTTCCTATACTGAGGATTATCGCACAGGTTAACGACGGGACACCAAATGTCTCCCCAAATTTAGAAGTTCTCCCTCAAAATATAACTCCCTTCAGGTGTGGTTTTCCCCATGGTAATTAATTAGTCATTAATTATCACTCATTTTAATGTCCCCTATAGAGAGCCTGCTTTGAATATTCATTGCAAATCGAGAAACCAATTTTAGCACTAATGTGACAAAATATAAGTAGTATCACTCTGTGTATTATACATACATAATTTCAGTTCAGAACGAGACCGGTTTACATAACATAAATTCATATCTGATGAAAGGCAAAACGTAAATAATCAAAACACAGCATCCTTTAAGGGAGGTTCGAGAACAACGTGTAACAACCACGATGTGGGCTGACTAATGAGACAGCAACATCATTCAGTTCCCCTGCAGAACGTCATTTATTTACCCCATACACAAAACACCAAAGTTGGGCGCTGACGTGGCCTCCCATAAAATTAAACTCTGCTACAAACCCCACACGCCATACATGAAGAGACTAATTATGTCCTCGTTTGTTTGGCTGGTTATCATTAGAACACATCTCGTCGTACTGTTTTTTCTATGTGCTTCTCCGTGTTTCTCCAACTTGATATTATCTCTTGCAAACAGTCAGGAGCGGCTCCCAAAGTTATTCCATAACAAGACCAGGCGGGTGCTTAATGAGCCTATTACAAGGGCCTCTGGGAAGAAGAGGCTTTTGTGAGGCCCCATCTGAATTCTTTTGAGTTTACAAGGTGGGAGAAAGCGTTGGAGAGGGGGGGTTTCAATGAGGCTGCGCTGGGCGCGATCCACCTGTGAATAGAACGAGTGAGTTGCAATAGGGGGTGGGGTGGGGGTCAGAGGAAAGTGAGAGCACCAGCGGGGGGGGGATTGTTAGTGGGGGGGACCATTTTAGCAGCCACCTAGGGCCATGTAAATCCATCTGGGGGGACGGATTCTCACCCTCACGCCAGCCTAAATTGGGGCAAATAAATAGGCTCTGACATTGAACTCTGCACAGATGCACCGATGTAAATAATCAGATCAGACTCAGAATGATACGAAAGAAGATTCCCAGGAAGTGAGCTCAGAACACCCAGCTACTTATGCCTGCCTCTGCCCGTCACCAGCTCTGTGACCTTGAGCGAGCTTCCTGCTAAATCTCTTTGCACCTCGGTTTCCTCATCTGTCTACAGAGAAGGCCTGCAAGGGTGGAAACCATGCTGATGACATAAGTGACTTAATTTTGCTAATGTGAGAGCTCACCATGGGATAGCACCCCAGATTCAGCGGAATTGGCTTTACTTCTTAACGTCCAAATATGTCACCATTTAGCTGTTTCATGCAGATTTTTTTTTTTTTTTTGCTAGCCATAAGTATTTGAAAATCATTTCAAAGATACACATCATCGGGACATTTTAAAAGTGGTACATATACATGGTTCTTACGCTCGAAGAATAAATGTATGATCTCAGGACTCAGAGAATTTGTCCCGGCTCTTAAAGCATGATGGATTTAGGTTCTGAGAAATCACCGACTTGATCATTTTCTCCTTACTCAAATGTCTTTTTCCAACCACTTGGTGTTTTTAGTTCTGAATGCCTCAGTTGATCCCGGATATAATCATCGAGTTAAAAAGAGAGACACCGTTTCAATCATGAGACACGATTCGCTCACAAAGCTACCCGATAGTGCTCTAGGTTAATCCTACACTATGTAACAATATCCTCTGGCTGCAAAGATTTGTGTCTTGAAGGTACATCATATTAGCATGGAATGATTCTCCTTTCTATTCTAGAAGCGATGGGCCATAGAGTAATTTTTTTCAGACAAATACACAAGGATCGGCTGTCTCCATTCCAAACACACGAATTTCCATCTGATCACCCGAATTTCTTCTGGTAGGGTTTACAGCCATGCAGAAACTCTCAAAAGGAGCCCATCAGAGCTTGTTTGGTTTCATATCATGAATAGAACTCAATACCAACGCAACAGCGTGTTGTCTAATTGGATGACACCATTCTGTGTGGCTGGATTTGGGGTGACACCAGTGGCCAAAGCACAGCTCTGAAATCGGCTCGCATCCCTCCTCATTCTGGCTTCCTAATTCCCACCTGTGTCCTTCACTTCTGGGGCAAAATCACGGCCCTTTCTAATCGCATCTACAGTGACTTAACTACTAGAGTAATCGGTCACTTGTGCACTCACAATCAGAGGCAAATGGCTGATGTCCACTGCCAACGGCAAGTGTACTTATTTGCCAGCAGAATTTCCACTGGACATTAGAAGTGACCGCCCAAATGACAGGTGTGGAAAAAAAAAATAAGAGGCCTAACATGGGGGCTGAATCCATTTCTCATTTTGATAAAGGCGATTAGTAACCAAGGGAAAAATAAATAATGAGAATTATCTGTATGATCTTAAGACATCTCTGCAGGAAATAATGAAAAACTATTGTGTTGGGTATTGTGGGAGTGGGGGGCAGAGAGAAAGGAAGGTGCAGAAAGAGGGAGGGAGGGAGAGGGAGGGAAATGGAGAGAGAGGGAGAGAGAAAGGGAGGGAGGGAGAGAGGGGAAGAGAGAGGGAGAGAGAGAGAAAGAGAGGGAGGGAGGGGAAGAGAGAGAGAGAAGGAGGGAAGGAGGGAGAAAGAGAGAGAGAGAGAGAGGGAGGAGAGAGGGAGAGAGAGAGAGAGGCGAACAGTCTTGGAGAAAAATAATACCATCTTATCCAAATGTGCCTGCTACCCAATCCAAAAAGCAAGCCTGCCTTCTATCATCTCGGTCAAAAGCACAAGAATACATCACTGGCCATCCATGTCTTTCCACTGACAACAGGAGGGGAGAATTCCTAACACCCCAGTGTATTTTTCATCCTTCAACACTGAAGGTATTTCTTTTCCCCCCTAAAGGCATCGTGGGGCCTGGGGAACCACTTAAGTTCTTCGCCATGCTTGCCCAAGAAACACAAAGTGGTGGCCAAGTATAAACAGAGAGCTTTTTCTTTGACCCGCTCGGCAGCGTGATGGGCCAGTGCTGTTAGTTTATGTGAGAGAAAAAAGCATAGGCTTTCTGAAAAAAAAAGTGGCATTGGATTAACGCCTTTGTGCTGGCCTCAATGCTGAGGGGAATTAGGAAGCCTTGTAGCACTTAAGGGGCCCTCACTCTGAAGCTTATCCCAGATTTTGCACAATAAACATTTGAATATCAACAGTGTTTTGCAACTTGCAGCGCTAATGTATAAACTTCTCTCTTTTGAAACTCCCAAATCCTTCCAAGTGATTGCAAAGGCCTCCACATCCACAGATAGGAGCTAGCGTCGAAATCACCTCGCCAGGAATGCACGTTTGCTTTTTATAAATAAGCTCTTTCTCGTTTTTCTCATCTTCGGGATCTAGAATGTTTTATAGCAGCTAGCGGCTCTGAGGAGTTTAGATGCTCTGTTTCATTTTAATCATTCAGGTTTCTTTCGGGCTTTGCATTCTGATACGGGGGGCGGGGGCGTCCCCAGAAAGAGCCAGGATGCTCGGTTGAGTTCAGCACTGTTTGGACCAAGATTTGTGGCCCTGTTTTTCAGCATCTGAATCCACAAGTGACTCAACTTTGGAAGAAAAGAACGAGTTTGTGTCTTAAAACCTGCTGCCTTTCGCAGGGAGACGCCCCAAGCCCACTAATCTGATACTCAGTCATCCTGACAGAAGACTCTAGACTGATTTGGAAGCAGGAGTGTCCGATACCTAACCATTATTTGATGTTCTTGGCAGTAAGCAGATTCCATTTCTCTCCTTAAGAATTCTAAATTCCCCCAAAGTGACATCAAACAGCTATTGCAGCCTAGAGGGAGAAAAAAAAAAAAAAGGCTTTCATTCCTCTCTCTTCCAAAATCGATCAGAAGTCAGACACAATATTTTGTTTACTGAAGACAGGATATTTGCTTTTCGTGGCTGGGATAATAGAATTCCTTTTTTTTTTTTTTAATTTTATTTTTTCAGCTGTTTGTGTGATGTATGCAACGGTGTTGCTTTATAAGGTTTGAGGCTCTGAGTGTTGTGTCAGAACAAACCCTGAGAACTCAGCCGCTTTTTTTTTTTTATCCGAATCAGCATCCTCAGGGAAACTGATACAGAAACGAATCTTCTTATTCATTTCCAGCATGTATCCTCCAGGGACAATTCTCAGCAACTCAGCCTGGAGGTATAGATGCTCAGGACGGTTGCCCAGAAAATAGATCTGTAGCGACAACAGAGTAGGAAAACACTTGTTAGAAATTATTTTTTGTGACTATGTTCCTTTCATGCCCGAAACGATGGGGGCTGGGTGGGGGCCCAGTGAGAATGAAGACGTAACTGTCCCATCCAGCTCTGAGGCATTCGGCCTATTGAATCCGATACAATGATGTATACATGAATAAAGTTATCTCCAGTTCTGAATAGGATGGTGTCAGTGGGAGGGTAAGAAAGGGGGAACTTGGAATCTGAAAAGAATTCTTTTTCTTAAAAAAAAAAAAAAAAAAAAAGAACCTTGAAGGTCAGAGACCAGCTGCCAGCCAAGAGATTCTACAAGAGAAAGCTGGACAGGCCTTCAATAAAGACAACTATAGATAGATACCCAGACACACATATCGCAAAAGTTGCTTCGCTTCAACTCACGGGTGTAGGAACGTATATTTCCATAGGCACTGGGTTATTTCTTCCCTTTACGCTGTCTTAGACACTGATGCAACTCTAGGACCATCAAGAGCATCTGTAAAAATTACAGCTTTAATGAAACAGATGAAACAGGCCATCAAAGGTAGGAGAAAAGAAGACATTCTAATGATTATGGCTTAATTCTAATAGATTATAATTATTATGATTGGGATGAGCCAGTTTCTGACTGACGTTCCATTTTCGACCATTTAAGCTTTCATTTAAAAAAGGGAGGGGGAGGGAGGAAAAAAAAAAACCCAACAGCTACTAATTATTCTTCCAGATTTGCCGCTTAGCTCAATACAAGGCCTTTAATCAAATACAGTAAAGAGAGAAAACCTTTCAATGCGAATCATCACACAGAGACATACTTTTCCTCATCCTGTTTTTTTTTCCTTTTTTTTCTTTTTTTTCTTTTTTTTTCTTTTTTTTTCTTTTTTTTTTTTTTGGTGTATCGCTTTGCAAAGTTCACGGTTTGGTTTTGAATAACTCGAGTTCTGGGGTTCTGAGATAAAACGAGATGATCTGAGGAATTTGCAGGTGGTCAGAGGGATTACAGCGAAAAGGTTAGGAAGTTTGTCACAGATCAGCTTGATCTCATAAATGCTATCTGTTCTCAATACCGATCACTGCTTTTATGTTTTAACTCAAACGCAGTCGTGTATTCCATGAGGTGTAATGATTGTTTAACCCTTATTTTGGCTAGATGTGGCCAGCCCATACTCTGATAAGTTTTTAAAAGACAGAGAGAATGAGAAAAAGATTTGGGTAGGCTAAGAGCAAAGTACAGTTTGCTCAAAGCATCTGAAAAGAATGTCCTTTTGTGCCAAGTTACAGCCATTTTTTTCCTGTGGAGATATGTCTGCAAAAAATAACCACAAAAATCCAAATTTTAGATTACCGGTATACATAGATATTCATTTTCACTTCCGTTTATTCAGAATGGAGCCAATCTCCATGAGAATTTTGCTCCTCTGTCCTCTGGACAAATGCACAATAGTGAATTAGTCGACCGTGATAATTCCAAATTATGAAAATTCAAAATGAGCAAAAAAAAATCCCATTTCTCTGTATTTTGGCCTCAGAATGCTTTCAGTCCTGAGGAGAAACGTGAACTTACAATCACACACATTAATATGGATTTTTAAAAGCACATTTTTATGAAGACG